>CABHPP010106256.1:0-12243 GCA_902168425.1 Peromyscus attwateri | reverse complement strand
GGAATTGCATATGTATAAACTGAGGCAGGGATGTGTAATATATTTGAGAAAAATAGCAATGAAGTCAAAATCCATTTTCTATGACATCTACTTATAGCTTATATATTTAAAAGTAAAAAATAAGCCGGGCGGTGGTGGCGCACGCCTTTAATCCCAGCACTCGGGAGGCAGAGGCAGGCGGATCTCTGTGAGTTCGAGGCCAGCCTGGTCTCCAAAGTGAGTTCCAGGAAAGGCGCAAAGCTACACAGAGAAACCCTGTCTCGAAAAACCAAAAAAAAAAAAAAAAAAAAAAAGTAAAAAATAATAATTCCATCTTTGTTTAATGTTCATGCTCTCATATAACATGGGGGGTTTACAGCTTGTATGATCCAGAGATCTTCAGACCATGAGAGTGACTGAGTTACTCCATCAAGGCAGAGGGTTTTCCAAACACAGAGTAAAGCTCTAACTCTGTGACTTCAGCAGCAGCATCAATCAAGGACTGTACTAGACTACGTGCATCTCAAATTAGTTCATGTTCAATATTAAGATTTTGAAAAGCTCTGTGTTAGTTTGGATTCAGGCTCCACTTTGAAACAATGTGCTGTGTTAAGGAAAAAGCCCAACAACAAACATCAGCTGAGGTCACAGTTCAGTGAGAATATTTTTGCTTCAATTGGTCTGAAGTTCAGCAAATGAGTGAGGCAAATTTGAGTGTTTGGTTCCTGTTTTGGATAAAGTCAAATTGCAGTATTCGGTGTCCATCAGAAATCCTTTCTGTAAACAGAGGTAGACCTTCTTGAAGTACTGATGGTATTGGTGATGTGGGACTTAAAAAATAATTAGGTAGATAGTTTTCCTTCTGTCAAAATTTTTAAAGCAAAACTACTTTAAGAGGCTGAAACTTTAGCTAACATTAATGTGGTAACTTTTTATTTATTTTATTTATTTTTATCTATTTATTTTATTTTTAAATATGCAGTTTCTTTTTATTTATTTCATTTCAAAATGTGAGGAAACTTATTTCTATCTACCAAGTTACACAAAGTACAGAGAATGCAAGCTCTGACTCGGGTTGCTGAATATGCTTGCCTCTGCCCTTTCATGTTCTCCAGTAGCTGCCATAGTCATCAGATATCTATTGGACCAAGCCCCAAAGCTAGGAAACTGTTCTCTCAAGTGGGCAATAAATTTCTAGGATTCAGAATTACAGAGTCTGCCATGAACCATGTTATTTTAGTCTCCCTGGACAATTTCACATCATGTGAGTATAGTTGAATGAGATGGGACTCATAATAAAGATGAATCTGCTTTTGATTCTACATGCCCTACATCACCTTTGTGACCTTGAGTAATTTGCTTAACTCTTACGAGCCTCGGTTTCTTTGTTTGCAATTTGACATTCATAATAGATCACAACTTCCTGCACCAATGCATGGATCAGAAGGATGCATATGTATATAGTTTCTGCCATGTGTTAGGTACACAGTGGTGATGATGATGATGATGATGATGATGATGATGATTCCCTACTAAAAGGAACAGATTTAGTAGTTTTCTGATTTGAAACTAACATTTACTAACTGACTCTTCAGAAAATTAATGATGCCTGGAATTAAGAGCCCCAGTTAATGTTTGCTCTGCAATGACGAGCTAAGAAAAAATAAAAAATAAAGATTTAGAAATTCCACAGTGACTTGGTTCGTCACAGACAATCCAGATCATGTCCACACCCCTACAGCAAACAAAGCTCTACTGTGCAGATAGTTTATCTGGTTTGTCTTCTTCTGTGACTTACCAGAGTATTTGCCAGATCTCTTTGCCATATGTGCCAACCTTCCCTTGGTTCTTGCTTTTGACGCGAGATTGGAAGGGAGTCAGAAAAGAAATATAGTACTTGCCCTTCTGTTACTGCCTCTTTGACATTGTGATTTAAACTCAAACACTTGGAAAATTCCTATGCATATGCCAAGAATTTCCAGGCAGCATAAGGCTCTTCTGATTTCACAGGAGGACCAACCAGTGAGTGACCCCAGTGAGTAGCACCTTGGGCATCATCTAGAGGACAGTTTGTTGCAAATTGTGCTGTTGTGGTTAGTTAGATAAATGGTGTTTTAGGTTTTCTGTTGACTGACTCTTCCACCAATTAGCATTCAATACATAACTAATCCTTTCAGATACCAGAGGTTTCCATAAGCCTCTGGAAGCTTAGAGGCAGGGAAAGACCCTTTCTTAGGGGCTTCTGAAGGAGCCAGCACCTTGATTTTAGATTTTTAGGCTCTAGAATTTTTGATAATAAGTTTTCTAATGTTTTAAGTAAAAAAAAAAACAAATTAAATAAATCATCCTGTCATGTCCCTGGAAGCCAAGCTTATGCAGACAGGGATCTGAGAACACGTCAGAACTACAGATCCATTGGAAAATGTGTCCATTGCCTACTCACTTGGAATACATTCAACTTCCTCTTCCGAAGACAAAGGTCATTGCTGCAATGAGTATCACAATTTAGTGAATTAGAATTCACTACTATAAATACCATATGGAATTTTAGAATTACTTAATATGAAGGAGAATTTTATGAAGTTCATCTGAGTCTACAGCTATTCCATGCCAACACATCTTATCTCATCTGATCTTGGAAGGAATTAATCTGACAAGATAGAGGATCTGGTAGTTCTTTGGTAGATAAGTCATCATAGTTATAATTTTTCAAAGTCAGTGAACTTGGGCTAAAGTACTTGAAAAATAACTGGTTAATACGTGATCATAAACTGATTCACAGATTGGTAATTTCAAATCTCTCTCTCCTAGAAGAAAAGAAAACTGAACAAATATGTTATATGTGTGACTTACTTCACTGTAAAGTATAAAATCCATTTGGAAAGTATAAGTCAGAAAATTATTAAGAGCATAGACTAAATGAAAATTTGTGGTCTTTCCCTTGTACTGATGTGATATACCTAGCCAAATGAACTTGTCCAAAAATGGGCACTATAGATGAAGGAAGAATATGCAAGATCACATGAGAGGTTAGAAAAGACAGTGCCAAACAAAAGATGTGATTAATCACCAATAATGTATTGGCCTCATGATGGAAAGGGGTCATACTATGGTGAATAGAATTGCAAGCATTACAGAATTAAGGACCGAGTGTATTGTCAGTAGTGGATTCCCCTATTGACAGAGTTTGAATTTAGCAACTACTATGCACCTGAAACAGAGAGAAATGAAATTCTAGTTCAAGCTCTGTCATTTACCAGCAGAGCAAACTTGGAGAAGGTACTTTCTTATTGATGATTATTTCCCTAGTCAATGAAATTAAAAAGTTGAAGCCAAAGACATATAACATCCTTTTTGCTTTGAAATTCTACAAACATGTTTATTGAAACCATAAAAAGGAACAAGGAATAAAAACAGAATATTTGGGGGCCTGTCAGTGGGACATTTGGGTACATAACAATGATGTCTATCATTGTCATCAATCATTGTGCTTGACCTGATTTCTTAATACATGCAGTGTCATTGCCAAGCACTTGATACATTGTGCCAATATTGCTATGAGTCACTGAGTTATTTTCATGTCTGTGTTTATGCCAGCTACTACTCTTCACACCTAGAATAAGAGTGTATACCCTATCTGGTGTCAGTACCTCATAATTTACATGGAATAATAAGGTTCTGGTAACCTCTAAAGTGATTTACTTAGTCTGTGAAGACATCAAGAAATTTGGAGGTATATACTTCTTTATCTTTTCTATATTATAAAGAAGCTGACATTTCTTTAACTCAATGGCCCACATTTCAGAACCATAAATGCAAAAAATGTAGGAGTTACCCTCACATGCTTCCAGTGCTTTCAATATAATTGTCTCTCAGCTAGAATTCCCATCAATAGAGAAGAATAGTATGATCAGTCATTGAAATATTTGTATTTAGCTTTCAAATGTGATATTAGGTTTTTATATGAAAAGTTTTGATAATGCTCATACTACAACAAATATTGAAGCATACCACAGAAGACCAGCTTAGGAAACTTCAGAAGGTTTACAGCTCTCAGAATGATACACAGGGCTAATTGGGGAGGACCTGCAGTCATTTTGCCAGAGATGATATCTTTTCTAAGCACACCTACTACCAAATTTTTCAACAGTTAAAAATTTTTTCTATAGGGCTTTATTTCTAATTCCTATGAAGAATCCTAATCTATAAACTGACGTGAAAAAGAGAGGTAAAACAAGCTAACAGCAAAAGGAAGTAAAATTGGGTTTGGTAATCCATCTGTCTATAACAAAAAATTAACTGAACTGATCATATGCTATGATCAAGTGAAAATTATGGTACACATATTCATAGCCTTCTCTTTCCTCTATTGCATGAAGGAGAGATTTTTTGTTTTCTCATTCCTAGAACCTATCTTTGGCAAAATCCATCTTTGATCTTTTGTGCTATAGAATCCAGAAGGGGCAGAAAGAGCATATGAGAGGGAAGGGGAGGAGTTACACTACCATCCGTGCCAATGGCATAAAACAACGTTCTCAGGGAGAGGAGGACATTGAGCAAAGTGAGTTATTTTATGTGGATGTTTAGGAACGGTTAGGGAGAGGTAGTGTATTAAAGGGAGAGGCACTGGAAACATGGAGAATGGGAGTTTTTAAAAAGCAAGCAAGGAATTGTGACTTCAGTGGTTTACTCTTTAATATGTACATTGTAGCTTTTGATTAGCACATGACTTTGAGTTCTTTTGAAATAATTTTCAATTGCTAGACACTCCTATACTAGTCATGGAGGTCCAAACTCCATAGGAGTTTCAATGATTTCATAAAAACATCTTTCTCCTAGGTTGTGTGTCATGGCCCTGTAGATATGCAATGACATTTCATAGCAGACCTGACAAATTGGCTTTTCCCAGTAGCTAAGCACCAAAGCCCTCCCTGAGGCCTTAGCAGTCTGGTGGCAATCGCGCTATTCCTCATCTCTGACATTTGGTTAAAAATTGTAACTTCCCCCATAATACTTTGAAATCAATTTTCTCTTCTTCTGCCCTCATGGAAACTCCATGAGATTGCCCTATGGTCCTATGATGTAGGATTAACATGTGTATTTTTATTGTTTTGGCCAGTAAGTAGTTGGCAGAGATTACAAATACTTGGCTCTTAATCTCAGTGCTCCTAGAGATAACCTGCACAGCATTTGGCAACAAGTTTGTCACCTAAAGGACGACTTGACACAGAAGATACTTGCAAGTAGATAGAGGTCATGTTAACTGTCTATGCCAGGTTTCCTTAAATCATATTATACTATTATAGGTGAACAGAAAGCAACTTACCTAAACCCAAATACTTTAGCTTCCTTGGAGGGTAATGAAGGGAAAATTCATATTGACTTAACATGATTTTTATACGTCTTTCTGTCTTTTTGAAGAGGAAATGATTTCTCATTGAAAATAATGTCCATGAATTCTGTAAAACTACATTTTCACAAATAAAAATATAAAGTATATAAAAAAAATCACATTATCAATTCCACCTTAAATTAAGCAGCAGGGAAGAAATGAAGCACAAAGAAGCTCACGGGCATCATTTTTCCTCAGTAGGGAAGTATGCAAGCAACTGGGGAAGGGCTTGTGTTTTCTCTTATTCCTTTAGCTGACAAGAAACTCAGGGTGAAATTTAGTGACCAAATATGATGGATTTGTCAGGGAGTCTGTCTGAATTATCTAGTACTATTTCTTACAATCTTTCCTTTTGGTTTTTTTTATTTTGTTTTCTTCTTCTTCTTCTTCTTCTTCTTCTTCTTCTTCGTCGTCGTCGTCGTCGTCGTCGTCGTCGTCGTCGTCGTCGTCGTCATCATCTGAATTAACCTGGTTTGGTGTGTTTTTGACATTTGAATACTGCTTAATTTGTTTTAAGAACATATGCAAAGGGATTATACACGTAAGGGTTCTCAGTAGAAAGAGATCTTAATTTAATACCTGAAATACTATCTTTCCCACCACTTGATTATTTAGCCTCTGAAGACGTCCAGATAGAGAAGAGATAGCACTATCTCTAAGGCTCAATCACTCAGGAAGTTCTTACTTATGTAAAGTTTACAACCCCCGATTATATAATTTGACCCAGATTCTTCTGCAAACACAGAAAACAAAGTGAATATTATGCTCACCAATGAGTACATTCTTTTCAGCACATGAAATGGTAAAGGGCTTGCTATCAAACAGTAACCATCAAGGGAAAAATAGGCAACTAATTACAACAAAATAAATATGTAACTTAACCGGGCGTTGGTGGCGCACGCCTTTAATCCCAGCACTCGGGCAGGCGGATCTCTGTGAGTTCGAGGCCAGCCTGGGCTACCAAGTGAGCTCCAGGAAAGGCGCAAAGTTACACAGAGAAACCCTGTCTCGAAAAACCAAAAAAAAAAAAAATGTAACTTAATTTGGTTATTTTAAATAGTATGTGCGGAATATGAAAACACTACATGGCTTTGCAAATAAAAATAAATTTAACTTCCAATAAATGCAACAAATACAATATAGTATGCTTTCAAATAATAGGCATGAATATATATATATATATATATATATATATATAAAATGATGGTGAAAGGGAGGTGATGTAGATAGATACATGAATAGAAATACAAGAAAATATTAAGCCAAAAGGAAAAATTCACAGAAAATCCATTTATTTCATACAGTAAAATACATACAGAGTGCCTCTTAAGTATATCAGACACTGTATAGAGTACAAAGAGGAATCAAACATTGTTCAAGCCCTCAAGAAGTGTGTAATACTTATCTTTTCTTCTAAGTCAAAGTGTAATGCAAGATAACAAATGTCCAAACACATTAAAAAGTTAATAGTTTATAGACACCAAAGAAGTACAGATAAAATTATTATAGGAGTTGAAAAATAAGGATATATGCTTAGAAGAAATAAGAGCTTTCTAGAGGAAGTGATATTTAACTAGACTTTCTTTGAAGGATAAGTGGTATTTGGACATGTGGAGGCAAGGAGACAGAGAAGGACTTTGGGGTAGAAGGAACAGCATGAACAAAGGCAGAAAATCAGAAACCGGACCAGGTTAGGGGAAGCAGTAGGTATGGACTAGAGCAAAACCTGGGAAGCAAAGGGTAAAGAAAGCTAAGTGAAAGCCAAGGAACTGACAAAAAAGAAGAAAAAGGAACACTGACATTTTTAAAGCAGGAATATTATAAGATCAGTACTGTAAGCCGCCACCCCCCCAAAAAAAATATTCTGAATACAGACAAAGTTTTATATACAGTGGTGGGGGGAGGGGGAAATACCTACAGGAACATAACCATGTTGTAACATGCTTTTGGAATACTATCTATGAAAAATCATTAAAGTAGCACTGCACTTTCAAATTATAGGCATAAATGGAGATGATTCACATGAATGCTTGTCCTCGAAGCAACTGAGTACACCAATCCAAATCTGATCAAAGCGGTTCTACATGTTAGAAAATAGTCTGACTCTGTGTCTAGATGGCTCCTAGATCAAGAGATGCCTAAAAGAACAACCCGCTCTTGATTCTGAACCACACAAAAGACTAAATTAAAATACTGTCACTGATAAAGAAACAAGTTCCAACAGGCCGTTTTCTAAGTTGTTTCTTTTTATTGCCAGTGTGACTTAGAACAATTGCTTTTCCTTTGCTTTATAATCCTAGGAAAACATGGTCATAAAGAGTTCATCTGAGGCTACTTCCCAATCTGGGCTCAATCGCCTCTGCAGCTGCTGGCGTCAGTGAGCACAGGGCAAAGCCTCTCTATTGGCAGCCTGACCTTACTGGGTACTCAACTGTAGCCACAACGCAGCCTCTTTCATGGCTTTGATGAATAAAAGTGCTATTAATAAGTAGCGATCATATTCAGTTTTTATCTTGCTTTGAAGCAGGAAGGCTTGGTTTTCCTCTATCTCCCCTAGTTCTAAACTCTAGCCCTCATTTATATGACAGACACATTGAAACCATTCTTGACATCTGCCAATGTCAGTCATAACCTCGGAAATTTCTAAGAATTTAATTCTGTCAGACATAAACTGTGTACCATAACCTGTGAATGAACCCAACCCATAGGATGAGGCAGAACTGGAAACAGAATTGGAGACATAGTTGTGTCTATTTATATCAAGTCAACTTAGTAATTGTATGGCCATGGATAAGATCCCATATGTATGATAAATGCAATTTATTTTCAATGACTTCACAATCTTTCCTTCCTTGCTGACTTGTGATGGTGTCAACAGTTACACCATCCCATGCTAAACTATTCCTGTCAAACTTGTGTCTATGCATAAAGTTAGAACTATTATGCCCAGGATCTCTATGAAGTAGTTTCAAATATCAGAGGTTGTTCTAGATAAGTTAGAGTATTTTCACCTTAGTGAAAATGGTTGTTTATCTGCTAACTAAATGGTGAATTCAGGGAAATGTTTTCTCCTTTCTGAATCCCATGATTTCCTCCATAGTATGATGGACTTGACATCTCCAAAGTCTCTGCCAATTCTATGATTATATGTGCAATTTAATTGGAATCAAACACCTTTGAAAACTATTTAGGGACATCTGCAGCCACTCTAATCTATAGGGAGCCAAAGTGAGTATACAGATTAATGATTACTTCTGCTCTAGGTCTTTCTTTGAAAGTGATCCATTATTGCATAGCCTATAGCAAATCCAAACTGAAAAATAAGGAAAACAGCAGGCTTTCTACCAACCACTCCAGAAGAAACCCAAACAAAATGCAATTAACAGCCATAGCATGTTTTATAAAAGCTAGTTTCTGTCTATGTCTGTGCTGCTCCTATCAACCATCTTGACCTGACAAGGAAGGAGACATGAGACAGGAAGACAACACATTTCATTGTGCAGACTCCATGACTTCCTTTTTTTAAAAAAAGATTTATTTATTATATATACAGTGTTCTGTCTGCATGTTTGCCTGCACACCAGAAGAGGACATCAGATCCCATTATAGATGGTTATGAGCCACCATGTGATTGCTGGGAATTGAACTCAAGATCTCTGGAAGAACAGTCAATGTTCTTAAACTCTGAGCCATCTCTCCAGCCCTCACTACTTACTTTTTAAATTATTTTTGATACAGGCTTTTATATATCACAGTCTGGCCTCAAACTCACTAAGTACCTGATGATGACCTTGAACTTCTGACTCGCGCCTCTACCTCCTTAGTGCTAGGTTAACAGTCATGTACACTACACCTAGCTTATGGAGTACTGGGTGTTGGACCTAGCTAGGACTATGTGTATGCTAAGTTAGCACTCTACCAACTAAGCTACATTCCACTCCATATTCCATTATTTTAATGATCTGTACAATCAACCACGTGGAAAATGTTCTTGATTAGATCACCAATATTTGCCTGAAGAAGAGGTTAAAGTAAATGGTCAAACCATTGTGGTCTTTCAGCTAATTAATGCTGACTTGATTCAACTGAGTAAGCTATATTCTGTTGCTTGATTATCACATAGATGTGGCCACCTAGTCCACAAAGTACTGCTGTTTGGCTGTTTGCCACTTCCTACTCCTTGCAAGTTGATTTCATTTGGATTGAGGACAAGGATGTGATGAGACAAGATTCTTGCGAATCTTGTTGTTTGTATAATAGTAAGCCTAAGACAAGGCAGTCATGGGAGTCCTTAGGCCAATACAGCTTCATAGAGTAGCTTTATGTAGTAAATAGACATTGGAGGAGGTAGGTAGTCATCTGTTATCTCCTTCTACTTTGCTATGCCAAGTGAGATAAAGAACAAATGGATCACTGAAATCTGCCCACATTCAACAAGATTCAACTCCTACCATAAAAATATTAGAAACATTGCTAGCCAGAAAATAAAAGCAGAAGGGTTTAGTTTGAGAACCAGCTGACTTATCCTGGCTAGAAGATATAACATCATAATCTATTTTGCCAGCCCAAATAGTAATTACAAAATAGAATAAATGATCTGAAGTGATTTTGAGGAATTCCAACCTCCTTTGTGGCTTTCTGTGTTTTCTATATTTTCTACAATTAACACATACTGCTATTGAGGTCTGTAGAGAAAAAGCTAAAAGAAAAAAATCTAAATAATCCCTCATAGATGACCATTTCAGTACGTCACGCTGAGAATGTACAATAAAACTTCAAATAAACAAAACCTAACTTGTACCTCATTAGCATTTTGTTTTCTTTTTGCAGTGATCCATTCTGAGAAAAGAAACAAATCACAAGGAAACAAGATATAATGGTTAAAATGAAACTAATTTAAATCTCTATTGGAAAATCCTTAGTTTTCTAAATATTTTGTATAATACAGGAAATGCAAACCACTTAAAAAACATTGCTTTGAAAAAATCATTTGGGTCCCCACCATCCGCAAGCAACGTACTGATAATCCATTGTATATAGCAATCAGACTATACCCCTACCAAATCAATCAAATGAAAGTGAGGAATATGTTCCTTCTTCCTAAATAATTAATAAATACCAAGGCAAATAGAAGAAAGCTATTAATGGTGAAGGCATTCATGAAAAAGAAACCAAGAAGGAATGCAACAGCTTTACACAGAAATTCACTCATGATTAAATCAAGGAAAAGAAGATGTGGTCATAAAGAATACTGATAGGCTAGAAAAGTACCAGCTAAAGGGCAAGAAAGGAAATAGGGGATAGGATCAGGCAAACAGCAAGGGAGCACTCTCATTAGGTCTTATTGCCCAATGAAAGATTTGAGCTACCCCAGTGGTTCTCAACCTTCTTAATGTTGCAACCCTTTAATACAGTTCCTCATGTTGTGGTGACCCCCAATCATAAAATTATTTTTGTTGCTACTTAGTAATTTTGATTTTGCTACTGTTATGAATCATAAGGTAAATATTCTATATGTGACCCCCGTGAAAGGGTCATTTGACACCCCCCCAGGGGTCATGACTCACAGGTTGAGAATTATTGGGATAGACAGTAATTATTTTGAAGACCTACACATTGGGAAGCCCAGAACTGGAGTATGTCTGGGATGATCCTGGTCTATAGAACGCTGTACCTTAACACTAATACCCATCCCCTGCCCCAATGACCCCTCCATTTTCATAGTAGAGAGCTTTTCTACCCCTTCTGAAAGAGAAACACTGCTTCGAATCATCTCTCACTCTAGAAGTAAAGTCTTAAAAGCTCAGCTTTCAACCGAGTCCTTGACACAAGTAGATGATGGCAATTTTATGTTTCCTTCTTCTCTAGAACATCCAGAAAAGGACTAAGAAACTCATCTCAAGGAAGTGAAGCCACCATCAGTCTTCCTGCATCCTCCTAAAATGTTGACATAGTAAGGAAACCACCTAAGACTGTGAGAGATAGCAGTTCAGGGCACTTTGAGTCAGCACTGAAGGCAAAAGAACAGCTAGGGATGGCGTTTGTCTCCAAACTCACATTCAGGGTAAGTTGATTATGGAAAAATTAAAGAGTGAAAAAGGTACCAAATTATACCTTAGGCATTTCTTCCTTTTAAAGGGGTTGTTCCAAAAGAATTAACTTCTTTACTGGCTTACATGTTTGGGTTAGGTTTTAATAAAGAGATTATTTTCATAATAAAGGGGAAGAAAAGCGTGCTTAACCACTTTAAACATGCCTGTGTCTTAAGCCTTGCTGCTTTAGCCCATGTGACTATGGCAAGCCACTGCCAACAACCTCTTGAAAATACAACCTGGAAAACTAAAAATACAAGTAAAAACAAATGTTGAAAGGGATCACTTTTAGGGACATGGATGGATAAGGGACTGAAGACAGAGTAGTCAGAAGGGAAGGGAAGTATAAAACTTCAAGGAAATTGCTCACTTCTATGACTTCTATATCTTTTATTCTGACAGTGTCTCTTTATTTATTTATTTATTCTGTCACGTTCAGTGTATGTCCCTGAGGCCCAGGAAGATTCTCACCTGCCAAGGACAATTCAATTGTATTGTCCAGATTCTCTTTACTTAGATAAGAGACAATAACAATTTGAACAATAAGCAGTAAGAAGAGAGATTTCTTCTTAGCCTTCAGTTATCCAGATAACACAGTTAGCCACGCTCATTTCCTGCCCTCCATTCTCTAGGCATTCCAATCAACTAAGATCACAGCAGAATAGGAGTAGCTGTACATTTATTTGCTGGAAGGTCCCTTTCCCTTGATCTAATCTCATATTTCCCTGGATCTACTCTCATAGTATCAGAGTTATAAAGTATGCTCATTAAAAAAAAAAA
>CABHPP010106255.1:26332-51787 GCA_902168425.1 Peromyscus attwateri | reverse complement strand
TGTGTGTGTGTGTGTGTGTGTGTGTGTGTGTGTGTGTGTGTGCGAAAATACAGTTTTCCTTTCAAATGTAAATGCTCCTGAACCACAGCCATGCCCCCTCTGAGGCTTAGAGAAGAAAACATGTTTGTTTTTGTCTCAAGGCAGGTCAAACCAGGTCGTAAGGTACTACCTACTCTTGTCAATAAAGTTAAGATGACCGGTGCCCCCTTTGCAAACTATGAAAAAGACAAGCCTCATTATGCTCTCCAAAAGCCACAGAAAGACAAGTGCATTCCACTGACACTTCAATAAAAAGCAGGACAGCGTCACAGGAAGCCCAGAGAGTGTGACAACTGGGGTTAAACAAGGGAGCTGCAGAGAACAGATTAAAGGGCCTCCACGCACACAATCAACGGGCATGTTTACAAGACGCTTAATTAAAGCGTGTGAAGGCGGCAGCTGACTTCCAAAGCGGCTACAAGCTCTCAGCAGAGGTCATTATGCTTGTCTGCGCGATGAAGGTTAGACATAAGGAACTATTTTTCTAGACAGAAAACGAAGTGGAAACACAAGACCAGCCCTGCAACAGCCAGAAACGAAATGAAGACAAGAGAAGCCAGGGAGAGTTACTGAAACCAGCAATTAAGAGCTGTCTTGGGAAGTAAAGGAATGTTCTGGTGGGACACACACACACACACACACACACACACACACACACACACAAACCTTTGTGGTTTTGTTTCTTGCACTGAAGGAAGAAAGCAGTGATTGGCCTTGCAACATGAGACAAGATTGCCAAACCCGAACTCTGGAGCAGAGCTGGTCAATAAAGCAGCTGCTAGCCACACAGATGCTTTCAAACCCAAATTTAATTAGACCAGGAGTGAAGACGCTCATTCCTCCAGTCACATTAGCTAAGTCCTCAGGAGCCACATGTGACCCAGGTCAGCACAGGCACAGGGCATTCTTGTCACAGCAGAAAGTCCTAGAAGACAGAACTGTTCTGAGCTAGACAGAAAAGCAAACCCTGGCCAGGGTCTGTACCAGCGGACCTCATGTTCTCTCATCCCAAAGAGAAGCGGGATAGACTCCCGGTGCCGAAGTCCGCTGTAACCATGGCAACTGAGGTCCAGATTCTCACCGCTGTTCTTCTTCAGCTAAATATCAGTTATATGTGATGGATTTCACTACGGCATTTTTACATCTGTGTATAATGCATTTTGATCATGTTCTCCCCTTTCCTCTCTTCCCCCTCTCACTCCTGCTAACCCCCTTCCTCCTCCTAACTGTTCCTCCATGCTGCTCTCATGCCTTCCTTCTTTCCCTGCTTGGTTTTTTGTTTGTTTCTTTTTTGACCCAGTGAATTATGTTAGAGTTGCTTACAGGAACATAGGCATGTCACTAGTGACTACTCCATTGGGGGAAAAAAAAATGCCCCTCCTCCCCCAATATCCATTTACTTTAAAAATCCTCAGGGAGGGAGAAAACTCACAAGCTCCACATCACTGCGTGACAGGATGCTGCTGAGCACAACCCTGTGGAGATCTTGTGAGCGCCAATGTATAAGCTGCATCGTTCCCAAAAGTTGAGTCCCATTCTGCCACCAGCCTACCCCGCCTTCCGCCAACTCTTTCGTTCTCTCTGGCTGTTCTTCCACGGCTTCCCTGAGCCTTGTGCAGGTGATCAACACTTCTCCAAGTGAGAAGCATCCACACACAAGTGAGTGTGTTGTCAGAGCATGTTTATACTAATGTGAAGAAAATGCAGTCTAAAACCTGTCTGTCGTCATTCACATACTTTGTCACGGATTAACGTAAAATCAGCCCGTTACAATAATGCTATCAATATAATAACAAAGATGGGGGCTGGAGGAATGAATCCATGCTGAAGATGATGTCACACACTGTTCTTACGGAGACCATGGGTTCGGTTCCCAGCACCCATGTCAAGCAGCTCACAACTGCCTGTAATTCCAGCTCCAAGGGATCTGACACCACTGGTCTCCATGGAAACCTGCACTCACATGCACATACCCACACACAGACACACATGCATGTACAGTATGAAATTATTTTTAAAAGTAAATACACCAGAGATCTATTTAGCAGATTGAGTTTTCCAAAACTAGCCAAGGCTGTTAATCAGTTTTCCATCACTCTATCAAAATACCTAAGATATTGGGGAAAAAAATAAAGCTTTATTTTATTTATTGGGAAAAGCAAAGCTTTATTTTTGGCTCAGAATTTTAAAAGTTCTAGACCTTGGTTATTGGGTCCTATCACTTTGGAACTATAGTATATGTCTTTAGGTTCAAAGAACCTTTCAGGGCATTTAAAAGTAACAACTGGCCTTAAAGATAAGCTGAGGGGTATACAGGAAAGACCCCCTCCCTCCAAGCAGTGTGTCTGTTTCCTGCACAATAAAATGCAAGTGCTTTTTTATTGAACGATCAAGCTACATTTTCTCTTATCCAGTCCAGTCCTCAGCTTGACAGGCAGTGGGTGTTTTAAACAAATGAAAACGCTCTAAAATGATACTGAAACTGTATACATAACTGCTATCACTAGGAAGGTCTGCAAGCATGTCCCTGTAAGCATCGTGGAATAAGAAATACCCGTGATGTCTGAAAGACTTCAATACCTTCCTACTCAAAAGACACGTTGAGAGTGAAATAAACCTGGAAGGACATGCTAAACCAGACAAGGAAATCAACAAGCAACAAGAAGAAAAGAATTAACGACTAGATCTCGCTTTTGTCTCAAACAAGTGTTCAGTCGGGAGATTTGAAGAATTCGTGGATGAAAATGGAAAATGTCTAACCGCTCTGCAGGTGGCTTGGGAAGGTTTCTATCATTCCTTTGTTCAAGTAGGAACGAAGAGGGAGGTAGAAGACGGTGTCTAAGATGCTGCAATCTCTCAGTCAAGTCCCTCCCAGAGTGGAATGAGAAACCTACAGTGGAACAGGAAGAGGCCTGAGGAAATAAGCAAGCCGTGGGCTAAGCCGTACAGTGCCTGGCGCAACCAAACTCCACTCCCTCTCCAAAGGTAGCTTCCATCCAGGACTGATCTGATGGTGTCAGGGGCTAAGAGTCCATTCAGCCTGCTTCAGTGTGGGCTGCACATGAAGGGACATTGTCCTGAAGGGACATTGTCCTGGACGCAGCAGCAACCTTCCTTACCACTGCCTCTTGGTCCACCTTCTCTCTCTGCCCACGCCTGCTTCACACAACCCACCCCTGTATTTGAGGATGGTAAACGCAACCCCTCCTCCCCCGATTTCACCTCCTGCATGCAAATCTTACTTCTGAGTTCATTTTGCAGGGACCCACCTCTCATACCCTCTTCTACATTGACTGCGCTCTTGGATACGGAGCTCCTCAAAGATCCCACTCAGTGACACAATTAGTCGTCTTGACTACATTATCCCTACGAGGATAGCACCAGAGAGGTTGTTGTAGGTAATGCCATCTTTAAACTGGTGTTTTAAACCTTCAGAGAGCTTTCTTCAACATTTTCTAAGTCACTCTCTGGTGCCTGGGACCAATGAGAGACAGCGAAGTCATCCAAGAGGGACACCCAAGCCTAGATCAAAACCCACCTGGCCTTGGGCCACATCCCTCCCCTTCTGGATGTTCTCTGATGCGCCTCTGTGTGGAAGATCACCAAGATACCCTGAGAGATCACAGAACTCTCCCCTTCATGGTGCTGTTTCTCCGTGGCTAGCACCAGTTAGTTCTAAATGGGTATCTGGCAAGCAGATGGCTCCCCCTAGCCAGAACATTTCTCTCTCGGGATCACATAAGACTGGGCTGACAGATGGTACCGGCACCCTGATTTGGACCGACTTTCAGACACAGGAAGAAATTCTAAGCTCTGGGCTGTCACTCACTCACCACCCACTTTCAGGCTTGAGTCGTGCACATGGAAAGGTGGAAGGGGTGCCAATGACATTTTGTGTTTACCACCCTCCCCACTAGTCACCTTGCCTCCTCTACAAACGGCCTGTTAGGTCCAGTCATCCCCTGTGTGGCTACGCCTCTATTTCTCGGGTATTTTGTGACCTTTTCACTGAAACTTGAATAGGTCCTCTGATTGATTTCCTCCCTTGCCTTCAGTGGACATTGTCCCATGTATGTGCTCCATGCTGGGCAAGGGACAGACCTTCCTTGTGTATACAAGGCTAACCTTCAAAGGCACCTCCTCTCTCTTCCCTTCTCATGGCCACATGCAGATGATGGGGTGCCATCAGCACTACAAAAGGTCACACTCTAGGGTCTTACTGGTGATACCATAAAAAGCTCAAGACGGGTGGAAGATGTCTCAGTGGTTAAGAATTCATAACTGTCTGCAACTCCTCCAGGGGATTCAACATCTCTGGCATATTCAGGCACCTGTGTACACACACACACACACACACACACACACACACAGAGAGAGAGAGAGAGAGAGAGAGAGAGAGAGAGAGAGAGAGAGAGAGAGAGAGAGAGAGAGAGAGAGAGAGAGATAACTAAAAATAAAACAAGTCTTTTTTAAAGAAGGGTTCAAAAGAAGGCATTACTAAGAGATATACTGTTCTGTATTTATGCTTTAAAAAATCTGTAAGTAAAGTAAACGCATTGGTACCCACCTTTTCCAGCATTCCAGATTGCTCATGTGGTCATTGTCAATGAAGTACGGGCACAGCCTTTAAGGGAATTTTAGAATGCCAATAATCACAATTGGCCTGATGGATGATTCAGTGTCATGCGAAAGTGATGTGATCAACTTTGCATAAACAGAAATGGGGGACTGAAGAGACAAGAAAACCTGCACTGCTTCAGTAAAAGAAAGAAAAAAAAAAGATTGCAAACTACTAATGCATTGTGGGTAACCATAGCATACACTCTCTTGGCAGATGGAGGCTATGAAATCAGCTGGAAATGGTCAGTTTGACAATAAATAAGACAAAGTGATGGTTTCTGAAACTAACCAGAAAGAAGCGGTCCCTGGATTCTAAGAAGAGCCTTCTCATGTCCTGATTGTACAGTAAGTGAAGATAGAGCCTTCTCTTTCCTACTCATCATTCTAAGTCTTCACTGATAGTTACTATACATTCCATGGGTCCATGAACTCTGTAGTGTAGCCAATTCAGGATAACCCCAGTGATGGCTGCCTCCTGTATCCACCCTCTTGGGTAACCAATCACAATGCTTTCGGTTCAGGAGCTGGATTCAGAAATTCTCTCCTAATTCACAGAATGTGACGAACACGAAGAGTATCACTTTTGAAATCGAGTTACAAAATGACGATGGCTTTCACTTTAGGGGGCTTCTCTTGTGCTCCTGCCCTCAAAACCTTGTCTGTGTCACGCATGTGTCCTTACTCTTTCTGTCAGGCTGGGGGAACAAGCCGCCCTGTTGTAGATCACCCTAAGAAGAAACGAGTGGTGGGAGGAACTGAGATCTTTCCCCAGCACCCAGGAATCTCAGCCATCTGACATGGCTTGGGAAAACCTATTCTGTTGCTTTCCAACCGTGACCTAAAGAGTTTAGGGCAGGTCTCCCAGTCAAGCCCTCAGCAACCCCACTCACAGCCTGAAGGAAACTTTAGGGGACATCAGAGCAAGAGCCCCTCAGCTAAGTATCAATGAAATTCTTAACTCAATGAGATTATGAAATGATAGGAATTTTCAAGCCATTTGGGGAAATTTGTTATAAGCAATAGATGACTCATGCATTGCTGATGAAGAACAATTCAGCCTTAGCCCGTGGGAGGACACATACAAAGGCCCTGAAACCAGAAATTCTAATATTGTAACGAATAATTATCAGACCGTTTAGGCACTGAATTCCCTTTGAGCCTGTCCTCCATTTAACATACTGGCCACCTGTAGCTCCTCCTCTCCTAGGCAGCAGCCAGCTACCTCTCTCTCAGCTCTTTTGCTCCTAAAGCACATACTTTACTCCCTAATCCAGTGACACTCGGAGACAAAAAGTGGTGGGTCAAAAGCAATGGAGGAATGTCTTAGTTGGGGTTTCTATTGCTGTGATGAAACACCGTGACCAAAAAGCAAGTTGGGGAGGAAAGGGTTTATTTGGCTTACACTTCAGCATTGCTGTTCATCATAAAGGAAATCAGGACAGGAACTCAAACAGGGCAGGATCCTGGAGGCAGGAGCTGACGCAGAGGCCATGGAGGGGAGCTGCTTACTGGCTTGCTCCCCATGGCTTGATCAGTCCACCTTCTTAGAAAACACAGGACCACCAGACCAGGGATGGCACCACCCACCATAGCCTGGGCCCTTCCGCACTGATCACTAATTTAGAAAATGCCTTACAGCTGAATCTCAAAGAGACTCTTTTTTCAGCTGAGGCTCCTTCCTCTCTGATGACTTTAGCTTGTGTGAAATTGACACACAAAAACCAGCCAGTACATGGAGAATTTTCCAAACCTAGAACAGAACAAAGTTTTGAAATCGAGTATGGCTTTAAGAATGGCAGGAAAGCCTTTTCACTAGAAGATGACTTGAGAAAGGTTCTCAGAAGGACTGAGAAAAATGGACAGCGGATTATAGGAATGAAATGGAGCTTCGTGTGAAGAAATAGAGACAGGTGGGAGGTAGTGAGGATGGGCAGTTGGGGTATAGACCATTTTAAATCAAGAATAGAAATTTGGACCCGGTCCTGAAGTTGGCAGGGGAGGAGCTGAGCATGCTGAGCAGGAAATGAGTGAGGGAATGATGCTGGATGCATTAGTCTGTCCACAGGTGGTAGATGAACAAGCTTAGAGATTACCTGTAAACATGGGTACCTGACCCGCCCTCCCTTCATCTCAATCTATGCAACTCTGTCTTTCCATCAATATCATATATTCCTGAATAATCATCTACCCCATAACACAGCAACTTAAAACGTGTATTATTTCAGCTTCCATGAGTTAGAAATGCAGATGCTTCTGACTGGGGGTCTGACAAGACTAGATCAAGCTGCTGGTCATGGCTCATGACTCAACTGAAAGCTTAGTTGGGGAATACAAGTTAATCATCTAAGCTGGCTTCTAAGATCACAATTCAGACAGCTAGCTGACAGCCTTGCCTCAATTCCTTACCACACAAGCCTCTTTGAAGAACAGCTTTAAAACAAATCCTGTCTTCTTCAGAGCGGGCCAGTGAGAAGAGGGGCAACACAGAAATCCCTGTCTTTGTGGAACTCCATCCCAGAAGTGACATGCCATCACTTTGCCTCGCTGTTCGTGAGAAGCCAAGTTGCCAAGTTCAGTCCACACCCAAGGGAGAGGATTGTGGGAGTATGAGAATGCCAGGAGCCAAAGAATACTTGGAAGCTTCTGAGAGGATTCTTGCACACCACTGAATTCACTCACTGTGACCAAAGCCAGCTCAGTACGAAGTGCTGAGTGCAGGTGCCAGACTCACGCAGCCTTCTCTTCCCAAACTCCGTTCAGTTGGTGTCATCTGAGTTCTCAATATTTGTTTTGCTTTGCTTAGACAAAAGTCTCCCTATGTAGCCCTGGTTGGTCTGGAATTTGCTATGTAGACAAAGCTGGCCTTGAACTCATAGAGATCCACCTACTTCTTCTTCAGGCTGGGATTAAAGGCATGGGCCATCATGTTATTTATTTATTTATTTATTTATTTATTTATTTATTTATTTATTTATAGATGGTTTTGAGACAGAGTTTCTCTGTACAGCCCTGGTTGTCCTGGAACTTGTTCTGTAGACCAGGCTGGCCTCGAACTCAGAGATCTGCCTGCTTCTGCCTCCCAAGTGCTGGGATTAAAGGCATGTACCGCCACTTAATGTGTTTTTAAATCTAAAATTACCATGTTTAGATACTATGGTATAACACATATGCCATCTTGGTATTTCAGCCTCCGTGTCCTTGTCTCTTCCTTGGCATCTTTCAAGGAAGTATCGACCCCGGAGAAATCTGCCTAGGACATCCAATTGTGAACTCACGTCCTCTTACCAGGCCATTGTGAGTGTACTTCAGAGCCGACTCCCCCAGCGGTGTGCACGCCTGAACTCCTGAAGGGTTGCCTGGAGAGCGAGTGTTCCTCCTTGTTCACTTCGGAGTGTGAAGCTCTTATTTTCTTTCCCTGTTGGTAATTACAAGCTGGCAACACAATCTGAGCGGAAATCAATCCCAGCGGACTTCAGTGTCTCCCTATTGATCTCTACTCTGGGTTTGTCCAGCTCCGCTGTCACCATCATTGATAATTACCAGCACTGATAATTTACTGTGGCCAGACCCGAGGCTCCGATATTGCCATTTGTGTCGTTTTCCCGCAAGAGGACCTGTGAGTTAGTTATTATTTTAACTCCATGTTTTTAGTGTAAAGCCGGTGGCCTAGCGTAGTTAAATAGTTCAGTGGTAGTCAGACAACCTACAATGGTGCGGCAGGTGTGAGCCAGTTCCAGAGCCTTGGGAGCTGGGGCCTCTCACCGCCACACTCCCCACACAGGGTGGAGTCTTTCCTCTGCATGCTAGCCTGTCCTCAGCGGCCTTTCTCTCTAGACCGTGGGTGTAGCGGAAGATGGAAACTAAGAACACCTGTTGCCATACCCATTTTCAATAAGGAGGCAGACTTCAGCTTTGCTGGGAGCAAGAAAAGACACATTTACCCACACTGCACTACCTGTTGGGGTGACAGAGTGATATATTTGGGAGACATCAGAAAGGAATCCTCTCAGACCTGCAGAAGAAAAGCTCCTTTTTCCACTTCCACACAGTGAGTTCACAGAGTACGTGGTAGCCTCTGAGTTGTTTAATCGCATGATTGCTTCCTTGAGGGGAATCAGAAGTTCTAACCCACGGTGCCTACAGAGTGTGAATAACCCCTGAGCCTCCACAGAGCCACCGTGGCAAAACAGACATCCAAGCCAATATTTCCCCCTGGGGTGTGAACGCTTTCAAGTCAACCCTCACAATGAAATTCTTCTCATATTTTTGTTTTTCAAACCAATACCTATTGTCTCTCTAGCCTTTTTTCAGGGAATCAATAGACTGGTGAGTTAGAAGCCAGGGGCCACGGCAGAATTTCTAGGAACATGGGGATGTATCTGCAGCAGTAACACGGAAGGGAAAGTTAACAAATCTTCTTGGTATGCTGTGGAGATGCCCCCAAGGAGAGGCAATCTGCGGAAGTGGAGTCCTCACAAGGATTCCATGACAACCATCACTGAGGGGGATGGTGTAATAAGGGAAGAGAGCTGGGAGAACTGACTGGCTTTTATCTTGCAGACACTGCAAATCTTCTCACTGCCCTTCACTCTCTTTGGAGGGGCCTGTTGAAGGAGATGTGGCCCAGTATAGTGGCCCATACTCCATACTGACTGAGTTTCTGTGTGTGTGTGTGTGTGTGTGTGTGTGTGTGTGTGTGTGTGTGTTACAGGGCATCTGTGCAGCCTTTCTTGATATCATCTTACACCTCTACATATCGTAAAAGGCCTCATGAACTAGCTCAGGAACAAAGCAAGAAAAAGGTAGATACTCTTTTGCACAGGGCCTGTGGACTGGTGGGTTCTTTGGTAGGAGTGACAGGCCAGCTATCACAAAGTCTTATGCGTCTTGGGATTCTGAGGGTTCTAGAAAACTCCATACTCCGTGGCTGTCACTAGGCTCTAAAGCCTCGGCAGTAGGGCCACCTCGGCCTTGGGAACCACTGTCCCAGAGGTATGGGTACAAATGAGGCAGTTCAGGTCACTTCCTCCAGTGTGCTGTCCCTGATGAATTCAGATACATCAGGCTTCTGCAGGTGGGGCCACTCTCTCCCTGTGATTATTCTCTCTAGAGAGTTCTTTCTGTGTCCTTGGGAATGACAGTTCTCTGGATGACACCCAGCAGGTTTAAACCCAGGAGGGGTGAGAAGCTGATGGATCAGGTGAGGCTGCTTATTTTGTATTGGACATTCTCTCTCCTTACACTCCGAGGCCACACTAGGGAAGAACAGGGGAGGGAGAATCTGTGCTTTCGTGATGCTTCCATTCTGCTGGGAATGTCATAGGACCTACATTTAAACACAGCAAGACCAGTTTTAGGGACAACCGAGCCACCCACTCTAAGTGAGAAAGCACTTGTTATACACTTGGGTATCTACATCTTAGCCAGCTCAGAAGAATGAACACAGAGGCCACACTGGGACAGTGACAGTGAGTGATCCCCCAACCCTGGAGAGTCTGTACTAGATGTCACTGTCCCACCGACTGATAGGCTAGGGATCCAACATTCCAACTTTTAATGTCTGTGCATTCTCTACTGGACACAGAGACACATGTCAGTGCTGAGGTTAAACACTGATGCTACAGTTGTGGACATCAGCAACCTTCCCTTCTCTTGTTGGTCAAGGCCCAGCGTATACACATACGTTTTCAATAACATTCCCTTTATCTGAAAATCAGTTCCCCAAGACACTTTAGATTTACACTCAAGATAAAACTTATCATAGAACTCCACAGTTAGGAATAGTGGAGTCCTCTTTTATCATTCAAGGTATTGAAAGTTTCCTTTGATCGTAACAGAGGGCACAAGTTAAGACTGGTAACAGGTGTTTGTTGGTCTGGGTCATCCAGGGTCCTTCCACCTCCTTCTGCTAGACATAGCTGTTGTCATTTTCTCTGGGAAATCCATCCCTCCCTGTTCTCCTCATATGACTCAGGTGCATGCTGCCTCCCCAAAAGTAACTTCACAGAGCACATGTGACCTCAGCCAGGCTGTGTGTTCAAAATTCCCACTCGCGGTAACTGGTTTGAGCTACAAGGACATGCTTTCATCAGGACCAGTGAAACGCAATGGGACCTTCAGTGGAAAATCTATGGTAAAAAACAATCTGTGTTCTTTTTTTTTTTTTTTAAAGATTTATTTATTTATTATGTATACAGCATGTATGACTGCAGGCCAGAAGAGGGCACCAGATCTCATTACAGATGGTTGTGAGCCACCATGTGGTTGCTGGGAATTGAACTCAGGACCTTTGGAAGAGCAGTCAGTGCTCTTAACCTCTGAGCCATCTCTCCAGCCCCCAATCTGTGTTCTTAACGAATTTAAAAATCTCAGACAGTGGAAGAGCTTTGAACGGGGTGGTGTGTGTGTGTGTGTGTGTGTGTGTGCAAAGAATAGAGATAAAATATAGAATTAGAGGAGTCAGGGAAAGAGGAAATAGAAGGTTGATGTTATTGAAGAGAAAAGATCCTGGGGATGTTATTACAGCCTTGAATCAAACAGTGCTGGAGGTAGAAAGAGGGCCCTAGGCGTCCAGTGAACGAGCAAGCTGGGCATCACTATAGCAAGGTTTATTTATTCTTCCTCACAGTTCTGGAAGTGGCAGTCCATTGCTGACTGGCCCTGTTGCTTTTGAGCCAATCTTGGCAGGGAGCATGTAGGAGAAAAACTGCTTACCTCAAAGGGAGACTATCTGAGGGTGGGGAAAGGGGACCAGCAGGAGGGAAAGGAGCAGACAAGGGAGGTAACGAGTGGGTGAATGAGTGGGCAAAGTATGTTTGAGATCTATATGACAAAAGCAAGCCAAGCACAATTATTGGCATATAGAGACATATATATATATAAAATATATATACATATGTATGAAAAATATGTATGAAATGTATATATACATATGTGTATGAAAATCACACGATGAAAACTATTATTTTGTACACTAAAAATAATTAATATTTGGAGGATGGGAGCTAGAGCTATGGTCCAGTGATCAAGAGCACCTACTACTCTCTTGCAGAGGCTCCATCTGCAATTCCAGTCCCAGGAGATCTGACGCCCTCTTCTGGCCCTCGTGGGCACTGCATGTATGTAGTATACATACGTACATGCAGGAAAACACTCAAATACATAAAAATAAATGTCTTTTAAAAATAATTCTTTAAAGAGAGGATTCCTGCAATCTAGCAATTTCCTCTGGGTAGGTACCCTAAAGTACCTGCCCAGAGGAGCAAAGATAAGACTGTACGTTGTACCTTAGTTCTTAGTAGTGGTGAGTGTCGGATGAGAAGCAATCAAAATGTCATCTGCAGGAGAATTAACGAATCACACACAGTTGTCCAGTAGAATACTATTCTACATGTTATTGCAAATAAGTTATTTCTATATACATCAACATGAGTGAGTTTCACAAAGTTCAGGAAAGAGCTGATTGCGAATGCATATGGTACTTATTTTTGTATATTTTTTTAACACATGAGAATGCTAAGCACTAAATTCTGAAGCATGGTTGTCTCTGGATGTTGGTGAAGAAGATCAATAGAAACTTCACAGGAGTCCTGCTGAGCTCTGCTCTTTGCTCGGAAGGCAGCCGAGTGTGCTTGCTGTTACACTCTGTACCGAAGCCCAGCAGGCTCGATGTTACACTCTGTACCACTTTTCCAGCTAGAAAATGTTTCCCAGTGCATGAAAATGTGCTTACTGAGAAAAGAAGAGAAGAAAAGGAAAGAAAGAAACCTGCTTACATCATGACTGGGAAGTAAAAGAGGGGGGGGGGGGGGGGGGGGGGGTGGACGGCGTTAGGGTCCCACTGCTCCCCAATGACGTCATACTGGGTCCCATTCTCCAGTACGGTGATGGACCGAGGACCGTGCCTGTAACAGACACACCATAGACTTTCCCATTTTTCACTTCAGTCTGTTTATATTTACAGCCTCTCGCGAAGCTGGAACCCAGCTATTAAGCCAATGTGGCTACCATCACATAGTAAGCCAGAAAGGACACCCCATTGAAACAATTTGAAGGAAAACAGGCTCCTCTCTAGCTGCCAGCTAGAAGGCTTCCTAGGAGAGATGTGCAAACAATGGACCCTGAGCACTGGGAGCTCAGAAAAAGGATGCTACTCCACCAGGGAAGGCTGTGCCTCTCTGCTTACAAATTGAGGGAGGACCTGTGGTTTAAGTGTTTACAATTAGGAGGCTAACAGATTGCCTTGCAGAACGTGATTCTCCCAGGGTCTACCATTTGGATTCACCCAAAGAACACTTATTTCTAAACCCCAGAATCCATTTTAAAGCTGGGGTATAAAATAAACCACATGATGCTGTAGAGTTTCGGATCAATCCTGATACCTTACAGCCATTTCATTTACATTCCCAGCTATCATAAAGCTGCTCTGGTTTTTCAAGGCTGCTCTAGCAATTTAGAGTCCTGCCCCGAAGCGTTGGCCTACCTCCAAAACCAAAATGCCCTATTTTCACGGAGTGCATAGGGTTCATTTTGTATTTTTCTCTCATTCCAAGTGTGAGCCTGGTTTCTAAAATGGATACGCTGCCCCTTGCAGCTGATCAGACAGATCTTCTAAAGGGCTCAGTCAAGAGAAGTAATCCCTATTCATATGGAAAACTCCTACCGTGAAGACTTACCTGGGACCACATTCCACAAATCACACAGCCCCAGGAAAGCCCCCTTCCCAAATACAGGATTGCACTTAAGGTTTTTCCAGTAGTGCTCAAGGCCCTGTAAATCTTGTGAAGGCTCCTCCATGGGATAATGAGATTTGGGAATAGGATTAATACCAGAGCATGTATTCCTGAAGTTTCAAAGAATTTATATTCTTTAAATCCCACTTCTCGTTTGTTAGAAAATGAAGTTAAAAGAACATCAAATTGTTCCTTGGCTTGTTGTTTAATTAAAATAACATAGAGCAAGAATGCTATCTTTAGTCCACCAAAAAGAGAAAGAAGGAAAAAAAAAAAGAAAGAAAAGCAAGCATTCTCTACCCAACTAATCCAGGTTCTCTATCTGGGCTAAAAATAAAATAAAATGAAACAGAACAGAAACATAAGTATTGTCACCCACTCTTTCAAATACTCATTATTAAGGCAAATAACCTTATCTTGGGCTTATCCCAATATTGTTGTTTTTTTTTCTCTTGTTCATAGACAGCTGTTTTGGCTGTTGGGGAGGCAGCCTGATGGATCTACTATCTTATAACTTGTCTTGGGGTGTCCAGGGAACTTTGGCAGCGGAGGAAGGAGAGCAGACAGAGCACCATTCATGAGCCTGCTTGCTGGGGATGTCTTTCTGGATGCTGTGAATGTGTTGCTCTGATTGATTGATAAATAAAACGCTGATTGGCCAGTAGCCAGGCAGGAAGGAACAGAGAGGAGAATGCTGGGAAGTGGAAGGCTGAGTCAGGAGATGCTGCCAGCTGCTGCCACCATGAGAAGCAAGATGTAAAGTACCGGTAAGCCACAAGCCACATGGCAACTTATAGACTAATAGAAATGGGCTAATTTAAGATATAAGAACTAAATAGTAAGAAGCCTGTCACGGCCGTACAGTTTATAAGCAATATAAGTCTCCGTGTGTTTACTTGGGTCTGAGCAGCTGCGGGCCCGAGCAGGACTGGAGAAAACTCCAACTACACCTGCTGCTAGCCACGGTCATCTGCTGTGGTTTAATGTAAAATGTTGCCCACGGGCTCATATTTTGAATGTTTGGCCCCTAGCTGGTGCTGATATTTTAGAAAGCTGTAGAAACTTTGGGAGATGGGGCCTGGCTGGAGGAAGTAGGTCACTGGGGCTAATCCTTGAAAGTTATATGGCATTTCTGGGCTGTTCTTTGTCTCTACTTCCTGTCAGCCATGATGGAAAGTGCACAGCATGCCTTCCCCTTCAAAATGTAGGCTGAATGAAACCCTGAGCCTAAGTCAGTCTTCCCGACTTACATTATTCCTTCCAGTATTTTGGCTAAAATCATGCAAAGGTAACTAATACGTTGATGTAATTGACCCTTGGGCTAGAATTCAAGATAGTATCCCTACTGACTCCAAAGGAGGCTGGGAAATGCTCTTCTACTCTGCTCCTAGAAAGAGGACAGTGTTGGGTAATTCCTCCAACTATTCTCTGTCACCCCTGTGATAACCATCATTTGATGTAGTCCTTATCAAAACCAAAGCAGTTTCTTAATTTGCAATTTATAAAATCCTTAAATATGCATTATACTTGGAAGCATTGTGAGAGACAGTCTTTTGTTTGTTTTGTTGTTGTTTTGTTTTTCAAGACAGGGTCTCTGTGTAGTCCTGGCTGTCCTGGAACTCTCTCTCTGGAAACTAGCCTGGCCTTGAACTCACAGAAATCCGCCTGCCTCTGCCTCCCATGCTGGGATTAAAAGCGTGCACCGCCACTGCCACCTGGCTGAGACAGCCATCTTGATCCACACTTTAAAGAAGAATATACTGAAGCAAGAGAGAATGGACAGAGGAGCTGGGTCTTGACCCAAGCCTGGTGACTAATGTGTCTAGGGAAGTGGTCAAGGAACCTGCCTGTGTCACAGACTACAGATATTAGAATCCAAGCTCTGTTAAATGACAAAAGCCCAGGGCACTCTGTAAAAAAGACTCACTCTCAAGAACCCAACATAAGGCAGTCTTCAGGCTGGAGATAAACACAGCAAACCCTTCAGCACGATGGGGAATTTATAGTTATAATAACACCACACCACACTTCCATGGACTCGGTAATTTATGAAGATGCTTTCCCGTTTCATCTTTGCCCTATGTACGCCTCTCAAGGGAGACATGGAAGATGGTATTTCCCATTTCTAAAGTCCAGCAAACAGGGCTGGGCCTGTGGTTTATGACTTTAATCTCAGCACTTGGGAGGCAAAAGCAGTAAGATAAAGTCCAGCAAATGAAGTCCTCGGTTATGTGATCTGGAAGAGCAGGCTATAGGGGTATGAAACAGCCAGGTTCTACTTGAGCGTGTTGGAGGATAAAGCATTACTGCCTTTCTCGGGATAGAGTCTTAGGAGTCCATGAGAAAAGGACTACAAGGCATGTGATCATTTTAGAGGCCATCCTTGGAAGTGAGAGGGATAAGGGAGAGAAGGTGTGTGCTATAGAGCAGGTTACCCTGTGGATGACTGAGGCTCATCTGCTGGGGAACTCCTAGAGATACTCTAGTCATCCTCCGGTTACTGATAGACAACTTCCTTCAGGGCCATTAGCCTATTAGCTAAGAGCCACTCAGCTACCTTAGGGACTGCAGGAAGATTTTCATTTGTTTTTAAGACGGTCTCACTATGCAGCCCCAGGAGGCACCTGGAACTCTCTAAGTAGAACAGGTAAAATTCTTATGGGAGAGGGAAAGTGGATTTTCTCTACGAGCATGGCCTTGGTGACCTGACCACACTCCAGGGGAAGGCCACACAGCAATGAAAACTGGTCTTGATGGGGGGAGGGGGACCCTTCTTTGGGGCTCCCACTCGCTGTGACCACCACACACCATTTTTAAAATATACCGTGTAGACTTCACGCTGTCCTTTCCTGGCCTCATCCTGATGTTCCTCCTTTGGATGGCACTGATGGTTTACCTGTCCAGAATAGCCAACAGCAAAGTGTGGGGCAGGCCACAGCTTTGCTTGGCTGGCTGACTCATGTCTCCTCCCAGCATACTGCCTACCACATACTCCCTCCACCTGTCTCCCACCTCTTCACCTCACACTCTGTTCCATCATGGGTCTCATGAATGTCACAGTAAATTTCTAAACCCTAAATATCATGAGCCTTATGGCCAAAAAGTGCATCCCCTAAAAAAAAAACAAAACAAAACTTGGTACTTGCATGGTCATAGAGTAGCCTGGGGGGTGGGTGTTGGTTATTTGCAGCGCTCTTACCCTGCAAGGAAATGTCACGAAACATGACAGAATCCACTAACAAGAGTTTTATTAAGATAAGAGAGAGAGACAGAGGTGCACAGGCCTGTGGAAAGGACATGTGAGTAAAGATGGACCCGGGAATCATGGCACCGGCTTATAAAGGCTGGGCCGCACCTGCGCACACAGGCCCATGTGGCTATTCCACGCATGCAAGTAGATCACATGGTTGCGCTGCGTGCTTTATGCAACCACACAAAGCCACAGGGTCCTGGTCACACGAGACATTTTGACCCAGAAATGACTAGACAGAAGTGACTAGGTCCCACCAAGCATGCACAACCATGCCCAACTGTGGGGGCGTGTTGTGAATCCATATCAGTGAGGGGTGGTTCAGTGGTAGACTATAAGGTCCTGGGTTCAAACTTCCTCTGGTGCACATGCCTAACACACCACACACACACATACACACACACACACACACACACACACACACACACACACACGACATGTCTGAAACACTAAAGAGGAATTCACTCATTCCACAAAACTTTAAAGACTTTTTTTAAAGATTTTTTTAAAGTACTTTATGTTTATTTCTTATTTTTAAAAATTAAAGTTTAATTCCAACTACACAAAAGGTGTGCTTTATAAGAGAGAAGGGGAGTGCTGGTTTTACTAACAGATATAAAATGTCTAGCCCAATCTCTAGTTTCCTCAGTTTCAGATTAAAAACTATTCGGAATGAATAGTTACTCTGAGAGATCAATCGGTGTCCTAGGGCAGCCATACTAAATCACCATAAATTCCACAGCTTGAAACAACAAATACTTGCCTTCTTGGTTCCGCTGGAAGACAGAGACCTAGGCGTTGTTGCCAGCACTGGTCCTTCTAAAGACTCAGGAATCTAATCTCTGTTTCTCACCTCACCTGGCCTCACCATTGGCAGTGGCCACCATCTTCTCCCAAGTTCTTGGCTCCTGGCACATCCCTCCACCCTCTAGCTAGCTCATGCCCCGTGGCTTTGCCCTGTGCTCTGTGTTGATTACCTTTTCCTTCTAAGGAGAGTAGTCTTTTGATTCAGGATTTCCCATAAGTTCTGAATGGTCTCATTTGAGATCCTGTACTTAATTGTGTCTACCTCTTTGCAACAACTTCACACTCATGGGTATCAGGAATCAGGACTTGAATGTATTGTTCTGGAGGCTACAGTTGAACTCACTACTAGCATATAATTACCTATTTATTAGAAAGCATAATTGTACTTGTGTGTGTGTGTGGGAGAGAGAGAGAGAGAGAGAGAGAGAGAGAGAGAGAGAGAGAGAGAGAGAGAATTTACAAGTTTTAAGGATGTATAGAAAAACATCCGTTTCCTCTTTGCTGCCAAGCATTAATTTGCTAGCATTGTTTATTTTTTGTCTTCCTGAGATGCCCTAGAGGAAAGCAGAGTTTTCAGTAGTTACCCTGAAGTTTATGAATAAACACAGGAAACAAAGGATTTGTTCCCTGGTTCATGGCCTTGGAGATGTGTACAAGTTCTTTCAAGCTAGCACTAATTATTTAGTTTAAAGGCTGATAATTTATTTGCCAAAGAGCCAGAAAATAGCCAGAGATTAAAGAGCAGCTGTGGATGAATTAATTTTATCCCTGTCACATGAATGAGAGCTGGAAATTTACCAGGAACAAAGCAAGTAGAAGAGTTGAAAATCTTAAGCGTGTCCATTACCCCTAAGCTGATTATTTCTGTCTGTTTTCCACAGCAGCAAATACTAATAGCATAAAATACTGAGTATTCGCTTCCTGCTCACCAGTCACTGCTCAGAGCACTTTGGAGGAATCCTCTCATTTCATCCTCACAACAACCTGTGACAGTGACCGTCCCTCATTACAGAAGAGGGCATTGGGGCAACAACTCACAGAGTGTGGTCAAAAAGCCACTCTACGGAAAGGCTAGGTCTTAAAGCAAGGCAAGATACCAGAGTGCCTACTTCCAATGTCTGCTATTTTAAACGTTTTTTTATTATTATTTAAAACTATGCAGACAGCAGGGATTTTGTTTCCTGCCTGCTAAAGGTCGAAGTATTGGGTAGAATCTTGCCTATCAAGTACCAACCCTATGTATAGCTTCCCTCTTCCTACCTTCAAATTGCTTGATGTGTTGATGCATCTTTCTCCAGAAGAATAAGAGGTGAGACCGTGCTTCTGAGAGTGGTGTCTCGACTTGCCTGTCCATCCAGCACTGGACTCTAGGCATTGCGGACAAAGCCCACATGAAAGATGCTATGCTGGTTTGAGTGAGAATGAACCCCAGAGGCTAATACATTTAAATGTTTGCTCCTCAGTTAGTAGAACTGTTTGGGAAGGATTAGGAGGTGTGGCCTTCTTGGCATAGATGTGGCCTTGATGGAGGAGGAATGTCACTAGGAATGGGTTTTGAGATCTCGCAAACCCTCACCGGGCTCTCTCTCTCTCTCTCTCTCTCTCTCTCTCTCTCTCTCTCTCTCTCTCTCTCTCTCTCCTTGTAGATCAGGATGTAAAGCTCTCAGCAACTGCCCTAGCATCATGTCTATTTGCCTGCTTCCCATTGTGATGATCGTGGATTAACCCTCTGAAACTGTAAGCAAGCCCCCAATTAAATGCTTTCTTTTATAAGTTACCTTGGTTGTGGTATTTCATCACAGCAATAGAACACTAGCTAAGACAGATGCCTTCCAATATCACATCCAAGAAAGTCCAGACTATGGATTGTATAAAAAAAAATTTTAAAGGTAACAAAAAGATCAATTATAAGGAAAAGAAAATTAATTGAACCATGGTGTTCAACCATGTGCACTAGGTAACAAAATTATTTTTAAAGACCCAAGAAGTGATAGCTGTGAAAGTGAGGAGAGTGGTTGCTTTTGACTAGGGAAGGACACATGGAGGGACTTCCAGAAGGATCTGCCAGCATTCTGTTTCTTGGTTCATAGTGATGGCAAGAGTCTTCAATCATAGTGTCAGCCACTGGCTTTGCGTGCTGTTTTGGATCTGCTTTATTTTACCTTAAATACATTGAAATTTTTTGAATAACATTTTGGTTTTGAAATAATTTATACTACTTATAAATGCAGGAGCAATCACCATAATAAATGACCAGAATAGAGGTGGTTCTTCTGGGCTACTGCATTTCTAAGAACAATGAATGCTTGTGTTTCATCACAAATTTTTGGTGCTGTTTGAGATTTTTAAACTACACAGGTATAAGATATAGATTTACAAATCAATTTTAACATAGAATAATCTGGAGAGAATAAAGATTTACTTGCAGAACTATCAAAATGATTTATTGATGAGCACAGACCACCTAGCCTCATGTTCAGCTTGTAGTAGATTCTTAATAAATGGTTGTGGTTCTATTTATTCTTCCACACAAAGCTGTAAGATGGGCTATCAATCCACAGATTCCCCAGCACTGCAGAGCATATGCCACACACTCAACAAATACACATTTATTAAACAAGTAAGTGGATAGTCTTTTTTCATCAAATCCAAAATATCTCCAGCATAAATGAGTTTCCCAGCAGATCCTTTATCACTGTGAATCAGCTAGGAAATGTGGCATCACCCTAAGGCACTTGCTATCACTATCAGGAGATATTCAGGCTGGGGCTAATGTGATTCAAAAAATTGTAACCACTCCATCCCAAAATAATTGAAAATAAAGAAAGAAACTAAAGTTTATAATCATAAAATAAATACATATATTAAAAACCATTAAGGCTGTTGGTTTATCTCCACTCTTACTTATGGGCTAGACTTAATGATTTATTTCCAAAAACTGAACATAGAATAAGAAATATAGAAACTTTTGTAGGGTATGATGGCACATGCCTTTTATCCCAGCACTCGGGAGGCAGAGGCAGGCAGATCTCTGTGAGTTCGAGTCCAGCCTGGACTATATAGCAAGTACCAGGCCAGCTAATGCCACAGATTCAATTAACTAGTCATCAATGATGTCACGCTGATAGCAAACCCTCCTGATTGGATGCCGTGAGAAGAGTGCCTTGCCTACGTGGAATTTCCAAAATTCACAACCCCGGTCTCATCAGGAAACAAAACAAAACAGAAAAAAGACAAGCCCAAACTGAAGGACGTTCCATAAAATCCCCAAATAATACTCAAAACTGTCAAAAGCGTGGCAGACAAAGGGAAGAAATGCAAAGCTGTCTCAGACTAGACAAGACGAGGAAGACATGACTGCTCCATGTAGTGATGTTTGCTGGATTGCATCAGCAGCAGAAGGGCTCATGAGTGGGAAATAAAGGATGCAGTTTAGTTAATAGCAAAAATGCGGCAACATTGGTTTCTCCATGTTAACAAACGAACATACTGAGGCTGTCGAGGATGTTGAAAGCTGAAACTGGGTGGAGAACACAGGGACCTCTGCAACATCTTGTCAAGTTTCCTGCACTTCTTCTATTCTAAAATTATAATTTCCTCATGCCCTCCAGCTGTGTGAGAACAGGTACACAGAACGTGGGAGCCACCCAGGACACCAGACACTCACCTGCCAGCACACTGACTGTGGACAGACATCCTTGGAGTTCAAAGCTGTGCCTTTGTGAACAGCTTCACCCTGAGACACTCCTGTACAGATGCATCTCCTGGAGCCTCGGGAACATGGATTCTTCTGTGAAGCATCGTGTTCAATCCAGAGTGGGATTTTACAGCACATGTTACCAATAGAAGCTTATCATTTTACCAAGTACTCTAAGTGGAATTATTTAATCCATTTCTCCAGCTTTATAAATATTAGCACACTTGCTTTCTATGCCTAAGAAACCAAAAATGTTTCGAATAACAACAAAATACCTTAAAGTTTTTGAAAAGCTACATTTTCAGATTCTCTTATTGTCAAAAAAAAAAAAATCTGAAAACACAGAACAAGCACCTGCTGGAGTCATGTGGCAGTTAGTGTTTGTCTTAGTTAGGTTTCTATTGCTGTTATAAAGCACCATGACCAAAAGTAAGCTAGGGAGGAAAGGGTCTGTTTCACCTTACAGCTTAGAAGTCCGTCACCGAGGAAAGCAAGGGCAGGAACCTGGAAGTGGAGCCGCAGCAGAAGCCACGGAGGAACAATGTTCACTGATTCACTCCTCATGGCTTCCTTAGCCTGCTCTTATCCAACCTGGAAGCAGCTGCCCAGGAGTGCCGCCTCCTGTGCCATCCCACCTCAATCATTCGTCAAGACAATACCCCCCAGACTTGCCTAGAGGCCGATCTGATGAAGGAATTTTCTAGGCTGTCGTTCCCTCTTCTCAGATAACTCTAACTTTGTCAAGTTGTCATAGAACTAGGCTGTACATATGTCAAGTACCCACACTCTGCCTGTAATCATTTTGTTATTGTAGCTATGACGAATACCTGAGAGACACTATTTGGAAGGAGGAAATACATTTAGTTCCCAGCTTCAGAGGTTTCTACCCATGGTCATTTGCTTTCCAACATTTCTGGAGCAAGTGAAGAAGAACATTATGGTGGGAAGGGTTTGGTACAGCCAAGCAGCTTACCTCACGTGACCCTGAGGCAGAGAGAGAGCAGGTCTGTGTTACTGGACTTCCATCCTCCCGCTTCTGATCCATGTAGGCCCAGCATATTGGATGGTGCTGCCCACAGTCAGAGTGGCTTCCCGAGTCTACTTAATGGATGTGTCCCTCAAGGACACACCAGAGGTGTGCTTTAGTAACCTAGGTGTCTCTTGACCCAATTCAATTGGCAATCCAGAGTAATCATCGCACTGCTTCTTGTCCAAAAGTCAAGAAGTTATGAGAAGCAGGAGCTAAAAGTTAAAAAAAAAGTCACTTACAGGCACTTCCCTACTCTCTCCATAGCTAAACTCTTGAGATGAACGGGCTAACTAATGGGAAGCAGAGCAGACTGGAGACACCTTTAGGGAAGATACTTGTGTCGGTTGAGGAACTGGACAAAGCCAGCAACATCCAAAACATTGTGAAAGGAAAAAGGAGGCAGGACGGAAGCAGGACCAATGTGTGAAAAACCTCAGTGACCAAGGTACAGAACATTAACCCAGTGAGATGCCCCTGAAGCAGAAGATGCTTGGCGGAAGTACCATATCTGCCTCCCATTGTTCAAAGGACCCTCTGCCTTCTGACAGATGCCAGCAGAGAGCTCTGTCAATCACCTGCTCCTGGGGAATCCTCCAGCAAACACCAGTTAAACAGCCATCTGTTACTGGTCTGCACTCTTCAAAAGTCCTGACTCAAGAGGCAAAGCAAGCCTGGGGTTAAAGAAATTGGAAGACACACAGCAAGATGTCCAGGGTCATCACCTAGAGTGAGAGAAATTATCGCACGTGCTATGTTTCATAACAACTGATGAAATATGAATGTGGACTATTTGATAGAGAATAGTTTTGAATCAATGTCCGATTTCTTGAATTTGATCACAGTGTTGTGGGGTGACATAAGAAAATGCCCTCTGAGGAAGTCACAAATTGAAGTGTTTAAGAGTTAGGTGCCATGCTGTCATCAGCATACTCTTCAATGGGTCAACAGTTACAATAAATTGTACATATGTAAATATAAGAAGATATGAAAAGGTTATTAAAATCAGAAAATCTACACAAAGGGTAAATATGCATATTACTCTATTCTTGTAACTTTTTGATATGGTTTATGATCTTTCAAAGTGAAATATGAAAGAAATCCCTTCAGCTGTTATTCTAGGAATGTACTGAATGGAGCAAAAAAAGAAAGCCAGACCCAGAAAGAGCAAAAGAGGGCTTGGGCTCAAATTTTGGTAGCAGATATGGAGGGATGCTTCTGTTGTTGACAGATGTCTTGAAGATGATAAGTAAGCCTTGGGAATGAAAGAAAGACCATGTTTTATTCATACATGTCAACAAAATTGTACTAGTTTATTGTAATTGACCTGTTAACATACCACTGATTTCCAAGGTATCATAATAATTATTGAGATCACCATCAACATAAGTGTTATATGTCACATCATTGTTATGATTATTACTAACTCCATAGTAACTTGTTTCCATTATTATAATAAATTATCAAGAATGCGCATGCCAAAACTCCAACCAAATGCACCTGTGGTCCAGGAGATGTTGAGAGAGGCTGTGAGGTTGTGTTGTTGTTGGTTGTGGTGGTAGTAGTGGTGGTGCTGGTGAAGGTGGTAGTGGTGTTAGCACTGTTGTTGGTATGAGTAGTACTGGTTATGTTGATATTGTTGTTGGTAATGGTGATTGTTGGTAATGGAGGTATTGGTGATGATTTTTGGTGGTAGTATTAGTGTTGGTGGTGTTGCCTTTGGTGTTGGTGGTATTAACAGTGTTGGTGATATTGATACTGTTGGTGGTGGTGGTGGTGGTGTAGATTGTGTTGGCATTGGTGGTGATTGTAGAGATGGTCATGGTGTGTTTGCTGATGGTGATGGTGGTATTAGTGGAAAGCTCCCACTATTCTGAAGTACAGTCAGGTTAGTTACCCATTGCCTTGGGCATAGTCTGAACTCTAGACTCTGATAATCTCTCAGTGTTTCAGAGCAAATCTACCCTTAGGTTGCCATAGCACAAGGATTGTCCAACAAACAAAAGATTATGCAATAGACCTTGAGCCTAAAGTGAGATGAGGTGCCATCTCTCATTGGGGGCTTGAAATGGTAGTCTACTGAGTCTTCTCTCCAAGCCCTGTCCTTCAACTTTTAAAATTTATATTTTTTATCTCAAAAATAGGCACACACAAAAGTGAAAGTAAATTTTGTTTCATGTACAGCGTCTGTGGTGTGACTTTGGCAATGATCACAAAACAACTACAAATCAAAAAGAATATTTCATCAGGAAGACAAGTTTCACAACTGCACCCGTTGGAAATCCTAGAGCCCGTTGAAAGGGCAACAGTGGAAAAATACACTATCGACTTTCAAGCCTCTCCCAGCCTTAGGAAACCTGAGAAGAAAGAATTCCACACACCAGATGGGGACAGACTTAGTTAAGCAAGTGATACTGTCTTCTAGCAAACTTGAAATCGTGTCTCAGTTTGCCATACTTGGATGATTGGTTGTGTGTATCAACAAACATGAACCTTGCACAAGACTCGCTTGGCATGCTTAAATAAAACCAAATGGTGCTGGGGTCCACGTGTTAGCTCTTGCTTCAAAAGACTTAGTGAGGCCCTCCAGTTTCTCCAGTTACACTTTCTGGGCTAACTTGGCACTCACACATGGATACAATGTTCCCTTCCCTGTCTGCTAGTGTAAATCCTTCATGCTTGGTGGGGAAAGCTGCAAGTTTAAAAAAAAAAAAATCCTGTTCATTCAAAGATCTGTACAAAGATACTCACTGCAATGTTGCTTATAATAAAAAAAAAAAAAAAAAGTTGCAAATAACCTTTAAATAAATGATGACACATCCATATTTTGGGAATATATGCAGTGGTTTTTATTTTAATGAGATAGAAAGAGCTTCAAAACTACCAAGCTGGGGAGAAAAGCAAGTACCCCACATAATTTAATGGTGTTAGTTTTAAAAGTCAGTAAGTTCTGACTTGTGTGGTGTATACACTGATACATGTGCTCAAGGAAGGAAGTTTGGAAGGGCCTTCTGCAATCTTTCATTTGGGGGAGAAATGTAAGTGGATTGAGTAAAGGGAACTTTTCTGGTTTTTCTATTGAACTGGGTAGTCTAAATTTTTAACTATAGTCATGATTGGTATTCATTTTTGTGATTTTATCAAAAAATAAATGTATTCAAGTCAATGGTAATAAAATGGCAAAAAACTTAAGATATTTAAGATGGTTTTGTATTATATTTCTTAATTGTCAACTATTTATTTATTTATTTATTTATTTATTTATTTATTTATTTATTTATTT
>CABHPP010106255.1:0-26322 GCA_902168425.1 Peromyscus attwateri | reverse complement strand
TTTATTTATTTATTTATTTATTTATTTATTTATTTATTTATTTATTTTGGTTTTTTCAAGACAGGGTTTCAGGCAGCTCCAGGAACATCTCTTGGTTCCTGGGTTTATGATACAGTGAGAGAGCCTAACCTCAGCTTCAAGGATGTTTAACCACAGAGGCATCCTGACCTTTGGAAGTCGCGAGACAGCAGTAACGCCATCGGTTCCCTCTCTTCAAGCAGCCGATCTAATCGGGGGACACATCTGCCAAGATCCAACTCCAGTCTCGTGGCTTCCCTCCCATCTCCTCCTTCCCTACCTGGTCTCTCCAGGCTGTTAGGAGCACTAGTGAGCCAAGTCATGTTAAATGCTGTGACAGCTAATCATGATTGTCAACTTCACTGCATTGAGAGGCGCCTCAGTAAACCACATCTCTGTGGTTGTGAAGGTCCCAGAGACAATTACATCAGGAGGGTTCCAACTTCATCAATGATTTAAAATAATTTTATTTTTATTTATTTTTAAATTGTATGTATGTGAGTGCTTGCCTGTATGTATGTATGTATGTATACCATGTGTGTACTTGGTGCCCACAGAGGCCAGAAGAAGGCATCAGATTTCTAGAACTGGACTTACAGATGGTTGTGAGTCACCATGTGGATGCTGGGAACTGAACCCAGGTCCTCTGCAAGAACAGCAAGTGCTCTTAACCATGGAGGCATTTCTCCACCCCCTTAATTAATGGTTTAAACCACTGACAGGTAGATTTTGAATGAATTACTGGTAGGTGGTGGAACTGTGGAAGGCGGTGCTTCCTTCCAGGAAGTGGGTTACTGGGGGTGTGTCTTTGAAGGATACATTTTGTCCCAGGCCCCTTCCTGTCATGCCTTTCTTTTTCAGGACTACTTTATTTCATCACACTCTCTTTGCCATGATCTTCTGCCTCTACAGAGGCCCCCAAAACAACAGAGGCAGCTAGCATGGGCTAAGACTTACAAAACCATAGCCAGACTAAATCCTTCTATCAAGTGTTTATCACAATGACAACCAATCTGAGTAACGAAATTGCTTAGCTTACCACCCAGCACAAAAATAATTGCTCAATGAACACGTGATAGAAATCATACATGTTGGTAAAAGAGTACCAGTCAATGAATCAGCCAGATTAGTTTATCAGTTCATCTGCAAACATTTGACCGAGGCACATTCTGGGTCATGTGGCACTAAATGAGGAAGTCTTGATGGAAGACAAGACAAAATATATACATATATATATATATATATATATGGCACAAATATGCAAATAAAAGCAAATAGAATTCCCAGCCAAGGCTCCTAATCCGGGGGGATGCCAGTAGTCCTCTTATGTGACGATTTTACTTGGGTCGGGCTCAGCCCTCACTTGTGATGTGCCAGCAAGAGGGGACAGATGAGGATGAGATGTGAATGCAGGGACCCAGGGACAACGCGCCGCTACTTCAATCTCTTTCTGTCCTTGGTGACACTGAGTTAAAGTGAGTTCAACGCCACCTCTCTGGGGGAAAATGAGGCGTGTGAGGGAAGAGCAAAAGCTGAGAGATGTCTCAGGTAAGAACAAAAGGTAAGCCTTGCCTTTTGGGATGTCAGATTGATGGCTTTCAAACTGTGTTTCATCAAACCCTGCTCTAGGAGGGTTTGATTAGATTCCACAAATCTCTTCATTAGAATTTCATTTTTACAGTATATCTGGGCTCGATAACCTACCAATACCTTCAAATGTGCTATAAATGAAGTTTGAACTTGATGGAGACTTGAGGTTACCTGCAAGGTTAATTCCCTTCCAGGAAGAGCCCTAAAACGAAGGCTTTCCCACTGTTCTTGTTTCTTGGAGCAGATGTTGCAAAGCAAATATTAAAAACAGAAGAATAACCAAAATCATGTTGAAAATAATACATCTGTGTATATTTGAATTATCATAATCCCATGTGAAACAAAACAAAATTCAGATATTAACTGGTTACAAACAGTATTCCTATCACCAATTATCTCTGACTTCAAACACTCATTGGAAAGCTATGTTGTTCTCATTAATTAACCTTATAAAATCATTTTGGGGGAGTATATCATAATTAACTCATGTAAAGTAGCACACATGTGCACACACGCATGCACACACACAGTTCTACATCATTTGGAAGATATGGGAGGTGAAATCCTACATATACAGCTCTAATTCTGTGTCCCCCTTGACTGCTAAGACCACATCCTCCTCCTTCATGCCCAGACCCTTCAGCCCCACGTGCTTCCCTGAGGTGTTGTTTGCAGAATCCAGAAGAGAAGCTGGTGTGGAACTAAAAATAGAGCCTCCCAGGACTAAGGAATGGGCGACTTAGCAAAACACTTGCTGCCTAAGCATGAGGCCCTGAATTCAGATTCCCAGAGCCTGTGTGAAAAGCCTAGTGTAGCAGAGTGCAACTGTAACAAAATTTGGTTACAGTGTATCTATAACCAAAGCACAGGGCAGGAGGCAGAGACCGGGAGATTCCTGGGGCTTTCTGTCCAGCCAGTCTAGCCAAACCCATGAGCTCCAAGCTCAAAGAGACCCTGTCTCAAAGTGTTAGGAAACTAGCACAAAGGTTCTTGTGCCCACAGATCTCCAGAAAAACCAGGAATGTTACACATATAGGATTGTCTTTCTATCCTTTCTATGGGGAAAGATGAAAAACCTGTTATATCCAGAAAGCTGAGACTTGCTAGTAATTAACACCCTGGTGATGTGTTATCCGTTGGGCCAAGCCATAGCAAGCTCTTACAACCAAGACTGGAGGTGGCTAGTAATCTAAAGGATCCTGATAGCCAGAGGCTGCCCCAAGCTCCCACAACCAGGACCAGAGGTGACTAACAGTCCAAATAACATATCTGTATGACCAAGACCAGGCCAGACCCTTAGGCCCTTAAGCTAGTACATTTCTTGGAGGAAATGACCTGTACCCTGGGTTCAGTTTCAATGTAATTATGCTTCTTTGTGCAGTGAGGATTGTATTATACCAGGAAACTTTTTTCCCCCAAATTGTACTAGGCTTAAGTACATTGGGAATAAACTGCCTGTTTTTAGATTCCCCGAAGTCTGATCCAGGTTGTCGGTGTCGATCTGCACCAGGTTTTCATTCTTATTTCTTTGTGTGGTGCACTTCCCGGTAGGACATCTGCAGGGACTCTACTCAAAAAAGGAAGGTGGAGAGACATTGAGGAAGACACCAAGCATTAACCTCTGGCCTCTGCTATGTGTGCACCCACACGCTTGCACACCAGTGCACATATACAAGCACAAGAGAGCTCACACCATTTCCTCCTGTGAGGATCACCAGTATAGGGGTGCTGCCTTGGTGGGGCATCTCCACCTGGCCCTCCTTGTTACTCTAGGTGATACCAACTTGGGAAAACCTTGAAAGCAAGTTTGGCTAAGATGTCAGGGCTTCCTTTGGGAAGACTGGCCCATTTTCAGGAACTCCATCTTGTTCTGGTGTTGGAGAATATTATTTTATGGTGTATTACTTTTGTTTATGTTGCATTTGTTTAACTCTGTGAAGCTGTGTTACTGTGCTTGTCTAAAACACCCGATGGTCTAATAAAGAGCTGAATGGCCAATGGCAAGGCAGGAGAAAGGATAGGCGGGGCTGGCAGGCAGAGAGAATAAATAGAAGGAGAAATCTGGGAGGAGTAAGAAGAAGGAGTAGCCAGAGAAGGAAGAGGACATCAGGACCCAGCCACCCAACTACACAGCAAGCCATGGAGTAAGAAATAATGAAAGGTATACAAAAATAGAGAAAGGTAAAAGCCCAAAGGTAGAAGCTAGATGGGATAATTTAAGTAAAGCTGGCTAGCAACAAGCCAAGCTAACGCCAGACATTTATAATTAAGAGTAAGCCTCTGTGTGTGATTTCACTGGGAGCTGAGTGGTGGGCCCCCCAAAAGAACAACAACAGCAACAACAACAAAAAACACCACTACCAACAACAACATTCTGGCATTCTTTAACATCATCCAGGGATCTATGAAATCTGTAGATGACATGCCACCAGGCAAAACACCACAGGGAAAGGTCGGAATGAACCATCAAGTCTGACGCCTTCCTTTTTAAAAAAAAAAAATTAAAATTAAAATTTTATACAATATATTCTGATCACAGTTTCCCCAGACCTTCCCCACCTTCCCACCCACCTACACATCCCCCTCCTCTGGTAAACAAATAAGCAAAAGAAAGAAAAACCCACAAACAAACCAGAATTTAAAAAAGGTAAAAGAAACACAGATACACAGAGATATTCATACACACACACACATACACACACAAACAAAACCCATAAAACCACAAAATTGAAAACCATAATATGTATGATCCAGGATAAAAAAAAGGTGAGGTTAAAAAGGAGAGGGGGGAGGAGGGGAGGGAGGGAGGGAGAGAGAGAAGCACCCAAACAAAGCAATGTAAGACAGAAAAAAAATCTCCAAAAATACCACTGAGTTCGTTTTATTTGCTCATCATCTACTGCCAGGAGGCATGGGGCCTGCTGTTAAGTGTGGTTTCTATCCCCAGACTCGATTAGAGAAAACTACTTCTTTCTTTGTAAGCAGGTCCTGTGCATGCATGCTGCCACAGTGTCTGTGAGTTCATATGTACATCAGTTCTGTTGTGTCTGGAAGGCACTGTGTCCTTGGTGTCCCCAACCCTGATGGCTCTTACAATCTTTCCTCCTCCTCTTCCACAGTGTTCCCTGAGCTCTGAGGGGACAGGTTTTGTGGTGATATATTGTGGACCGTAATAAACTTGCATGAGGATCGGAGGACAGAGCCAGCCACTAGATTAGACATAGAGGCCAGACAGTGGTGGCACACACCCTTAATCCTATCACTCGGGAGGCAGAGATCTGTCTGGATCTCTGTTGAGTTCAAGGTCACATGGAAACAGAGCCAGGCAGTGGTGGCTCACAGCTTTAATCCCAGCACTGGAAAGCACACATGCCTTTAATCCCAGGAAGTGATGGCAGGGCAGAGAAAGGTATACAAGGCGCTAGGAAACAGGAACTAAAAAGCAGTTCAGCTGAGACCCTTTTGGGTGAAGACTCGGAGGATTTCAGTCAGAGGATTCGTGGAGTTGGTGAGGTAATAGGTGGTGGCTGTGGCTTGCTCTGCTTCTCTGATCTTTCAATATTGGTACCCAATATCTGGTACCAGGTTTTTTATTAAAAGACCATCTAAGATTTGAACAACAGGGTTTGATAAAGACATCTCATTTAGGACAGAGTGTTCAAAGGTCTCACTCTGCACATGGTCCAGGTGTGTGACCCCATTCTTTTGAAAACAAAGAAAATCAGAAAAGTAAGGGGTAACTGGAAAGGTGAGAAGCCTAGGCAGGGGCATGGTTTTCGTAAAAGTTTCCACTTTTGCACAAAGGTATGTAAAACTATACTCATAACTATTTTCATTTTAATTTTCCAGATCGAGGTAGCCACTCCACCTACCTACCGCAGCTCTGATTAAGAGGGGTGACAGATAAGTGGCTAATCCTCCAGAGCTGGCTGTCATCTGGAGCACACTCACACTTGATATCCAGGTGACTTTCCTGACCATCTTCTCAGTCTGCAGTCACCACACCTGCCGCCCCCCTGTGGTGGTACAGCCTCCTGGCAGGAGGGAAGATATTTTAAAGGAGTGACACTTGGGGGGAAAATGGACCAAGGCACTGAAATTCCACCCGGAAACCCCCTGCTGGGGGAAGGGAAAGGCTGAAGCCCCAGCGTCAGGAGGAACTTGCCTCCAGAGAAGAGATTTCACACAGCTCTGACCACTTGGCAGAACCACACCTGGGCCAAGGCCGCTTGTCCATGCATGCTTCCTGCCCTGTATTCAAACCTATGCATCAAGTCACCATGCTGGAGGAGAGACTTGGGGGTCACTGGACCCTTTTATCTGTTCTTCATCCCAATATGGCCACATTGCCTAGGTCTCCTTTCTTTCTCTCCTTTTCACTACTAGCTCTTTAATTAGCATGATGGGGACTGGTACTTGAGCCCAGCTTGTTGAGCCTTCCAGAGCCTGGGCTCTGACCCTAGCGAGAACTTCAGTAACTGTGGGCTCAGCCTCATTCTGTATTCTATTCTACCTTTATGCATTTTTAATTCCCCATAATAAGAAAGTTTTCTTATAAATAAAATATATCTGCCCTCCCTGAAGTCCGTTTTTAAAATAAATTCCACGAGGCAGCTCCTTCTAAATCTTAATGTGACAGAAGTCACTAACTAGTCATGCCTAGGAGGAATAGCGTGCTCTTCCTCCCTGTGCCTTTCAGCTCGGCTTTGCAAGTCTTTAGTGGGTATTCTCACACTTTCGCTATTCGCTTCTTCACAGCTCCTGTTCCCAGAATGTCACTGCAGACTTTTGGTCAGATGTCTCACTCCCCCAGCGTGTCTGCACACGGAGAAGAGACAAGTTATGAGGCTCGCGGAGTCAGAGTTCTAGTATATGGCCTAGAGCTGGCAGACACGGTGACAAATAAATGTCCCTGGCAAAAATAATGTAGGGGTGTTCCAAAGTGCAAACCAGTTTGCCAGAAATTCCACAACAGCAAACGGGTTCTTCTGCACTACTCTACGGAAGGTCTTAGATATTTTGTGTGTGTGTGCGCGTGTTTTTGTCTGTGTGCATGCTCATGTGTGAATCTGTGTATGTGCATGTATGCTGTGTATGCATACGTGTGTGTGTGTGTGTGTGTGTGTGTGTGTGTGTGTGTGTGTGTGCAGGTCAAAAGACAACTTGAAGCAGTAAGGTCTTTCCTTCTATCTATGGGTCCCGGAGATCTAACTCCAGTTGACAGTCTTAGAGGCAAGCACTTTTACCCACTAAGCAATCTCACCGGCTCATCATAAAATTTTTGTTAGCAGAGTTCCCTAGGTTGGAAAGCGTTGTATCAAAAGGCTGAACAGTAGAAATCAGTTCTTGGCCTGGGCAGGACACCAAGGATGGCAGTTGTGCTGTGTGTGTCCCCTTTACGGGCTTACTTTGGGCAGTCTCCCAACACTTCTTAAAACAAGAGAGAGGCCCCTAGGTCTTCCATCCATTTCTTATTTCCCCCTTTCCTTCCTTCCTTCCTTCCTTCCTTCCTTCCTTCCTTCCTTCCTTCCTTCCTTCCTTCCTTCCCTCCTTCCCTCCTTCCTTCCTCCAACTGGAGATTGTTTCTCTGTAACATTAACAAGTTAAATGAGAGTGTAATCATTGCCTCTCACTCTTCCATCTCAGCTCACTGAACTAAAGACCCCATCCGTATCATGTATGTGTTTCACGCAACAGCCTCCTGAGACCCAAGTTTTGAGAGACAAGCAGGACATGGACTCCACAAACCCACTGTCTCCTTCCCAGGAGTCTCCTGCTCCATGGCCTTATCTGCACAAAGATGAGAGCTGCTGACTTCAGCCTTGGCTTGCTGTCACAGAAGCAGTCATTGGTTTGATGGTTCAGTTCGGGGGTTTTGTTTAGCAGAAAACCCATAGGCAATACCTATGAGACCACTCTTCTGAGAAAGCTCAGGGGTGTTTTAGGCCATTCTCACTAGAGGGCACCAAATCCTACACTTGTGTCCTGGGTCACCCCTACAGCTAGGGCTTGTACTCAGTCCAAATCCAAGTTCAGGGTTATGGAAATCTTTTGAGTGTACATAATAAGATCAGAGAGACTGGGATTCCTGAGATAGCCTTCCACGGGGAGGCTCTCCAGTTCCCACTTCAGGGTTCAGATCCTCCAGTGGGGATTCTGGTGACTCGGCAAATTCAAAGGTTCTGGAGACAGACATAGCTGAGCCAAAGGGACTCCAGGACCGTGTGGAGGCTCATGCCAATGTGCTTTCCAGAGGCTTCCATGCATCATAACTCTGCTGTATTGATCTTCCTGCTATAGGGCAGGGAAGACTAACGTCATTATTTACTCAAAGTTGGAAGACTCTAGGCATCTGGACCAATACAACCAAGCCCTCAGACAAGAACCGCGGTATTCATGGTGTGTTCTGCAGTCATTTTTCCTTCCTGCTCTTAGACAAGAAAGGCACAGGAAACAGCTGACCTCTCCTTCCAGCACATTCCTGTCATCACCCTCCAGCCAGACTATACACACAATTATGGCATTGTGATAAGTCCAGCGCTCACTGCAGCAGAGGCCGTGTGTCATGCAGAACCCTGGGCATCTACTAAGGGGGCTTTAGAGCTTTAGAGCCTGGGGCTTTGGCTGGGACCATGGAGGAGGGCAACAATGGCTTTTCGGGATTGGGCATCGTCAGGAAGTAGGAATGATTCTTTGTATATCTTGCTACTCTTATCTGGTTCAGATGCAAGAGGAAGTATAGTGGGAATTGGTAAACCAGCAGTCCCCCCCCCCCTTCACTCAGACTCCGGGAGCAATGCTAGCATTTTACCATTTACACCGTGACCTTGTTCTTGCCTGTGCTTAGAGAAAATTACGAAGTTGACACGTTTCTTGTCTGGCTTCATCATGGTCACAGCATGACCTTGTCTAAGGATGCTGCTGTTCTGTGAGATTGCTTGTGGCAAGCAAGAAGACCCCATGGCCTAGCTCTGAGCTGCAGGCCAGCCCCTGACAGCATCTGACATGCAGCTTTCTCAGGCTAGCTCTCGGCTGCCATTAGGGATTTCCCCTCTCTTGCCTCACTTCAGTGTTGTCTTTATGCCTAGGAGCTCTCGTACGAAAAGAGAAAGCCTTGTCGGTCTCCATGTTAGAGTTCATCTCCAGATGGAGAACTGATGCTTACCTACTCTGAAGTGTGTGTGTGTGTGTGTGTGTGTGTGTGTGTGTGAGTGCGCGCGCGCGTGTGTACATGCCAACGGGCTTTGGGGCTTGACTTCTTTGAGCAACTAGCTATTAATACTTTCATCACTTTACAGCTATGTTTTGTGCGCCCTTAAGCATCTGTGCCCTGAGTTCCATCTGACTCTCCGGGACAGGGATATGGGATGTAGCTCAGTAGTATAGTAACTGCCTATGATACGTAAGGCTCAAGTTCAATCCAAGTCCCTTAAAGGTAGGGCCACCAAACCCAAATTGTGGCAGGGTACCCCAAGGCTAGAAGCTAAGCAATGAGTCTTAACCTTGTTCCCCAACTCTTTGCCAAAACCCATGCCTTTATTCACCTGCAGTCTACACAGGCCCTCACCCACACAGGCTCTTCAGAATGTTCCTACTTCATAAGCCATTCTAGGATCCTCAGATGACATGCTACCTAAAGTCCCAGCTTTAGGTTGAGTAAACATCCTGAGGGACAATCTGTCCTTTCCACGGGCTCCCCACAACTTCTGCTGAAGTCTTCTATGTCCAACCTGGCAGAGACATCAGATCCAGGTGACAATCGATACTGTTGTTGTCGTCCCCTGGGAATTAAGGGTGGTGGGTGGGGAATTATGTAGAAGCTATTTGTTTTTAAGGAGTTTTCAAACAAAAAGTTTTTAAACAATTCATTACCTGAAGGAATGAGGACAGAAGTCAAGTTTCTCTTTACACAGGTTTCCTAACTCATTTAAAAAAGTACCCAGGGCTGAGAGATCAGAAGATGTGGAGTTAGATCCCAGAACCCACATAGACACCAGGTGTGGTAGCACACACTTGTGATCCCAGTACTGGGGAGGCAGAGACAGGCAGATCTGGGGTGCTCAGTGGCCAGTCAGCCTAGCATAACTCCCAGTGAGAGACCCTGTCTCGAAAGGCAAGGTGGACAGCTCCTGAGGCACAATGCCCGAGGATGACCTCTGGCATATGTGTATACACACACACACACACACACACACACACACACACAGAGAGAGAGAGAGAGAGAGAGAGAGAGAGAGAGAGAGAGACAGACAGACAGACAGACAGACAGACACAGACAGTATGTGCAGAAGCAGCAATTCTCCACCTGGAGATGAATAAACTCTGATATGCATAGACCTAGCTTTTTGCAGATTTCAAGCCCATCCTCCCGTTCTTCTGGTGGTGATTTTTAGCACATGAATTCTCTCTGGCAAGGTCTACTAAGATAGTCTCTAGAATGTGAATGCAGTCTAGTTGACTCACAGGGGGAAGACTTGGCTGAACATATTATAGGAATGGTGGTTTCAATCATGGAGTCATTTTTGCTTCCAACTGAGTCAGATCCAAATCTCCATTTTCATCTCCAAATCCTCACTGTCACAAGGGGGTGAAACAAAATAGGACCAGAGCCTGTGTCACCGGCCTGCCTTGCTGCTTTACATACAGCACACATGCTCACTCTCGAGAGATGGAAAGTAAAGGATGGACCTGTGTTATAACATGATGTCCCAAGGTTAACACATTACAACCACGTGGGAAATGAACACAAGATCAGGCATCCTTTCTCTCTACATTTCTGACCCTGGACTTTCATCACTAAAATGAAGTTAATCTTCATTTGTCTTTAAATCTCTCATGTGTAGTTCAAAGCAATTTTCTTCAGATGGGCACTTAAAAATACCAACACTGGTTAGAAAGCCAGTATAAAACTACTGCTCACATAGCTTCCAGATTCTCATGCCCTGATTCATTCTGATAAGTCTGGGTGGAGTCTAATGGCTTGGTCATAACATAAACAAGCTGTTAAGACAAGACAGGTACTGGTGTTCACAAAAGTTACCATCTGGACTTTCAAAAGAATGATTTTTCCAGAAAGACTTAGTTTTAATCATGGGTATGTGCACACACGTGGGTGAGGATGCCCATAGAGGCCAAAAGTACCAAATGGCCCTGAAGCTGGAGTTGCAGGCATATGTGAGCTGCCAGACATGGCTGGGAACCGAACTCGGGTCCTCTGCAAAAGCAGTATACGCTCTCAGCCACTAAGCCTTCTCTCCAACCACCAGAAAGTTGATTCTTTTATCACAAGATTAAAAGGCAAAATAGTCCAATCCACTAGTGCAACATAATAGGTTTGCACTTTGTTAAAAATGTTGTCAGCAAGAGAGCAGAAGAGAAAGCTAAGGCAACGCTAAAGGCAGAGAGGAGAAAGTGGGCCCCCAGGAAGAGAACAGGGCTGCTCGGGGCCGTCTGCACAGGGACACCTGAGCCAAATGCCGCGGCCGACCCCATGTGTGGTATTTCTATAAAGTTTAATTTTTTTTTTCCACACAGGCTTTTTCTGAGGCAAGAAACAAAGTGTGTGTGGGGGGGGCATTTGGCTCATCTTTCTGTCTACACAAGTGTTAAATAATGAATAAGAATCCCTCCACCTGGGGTATCATTAGGAAAAGTAAGTAGTCTGCTTTGAGTACTGTCCCTAAAATAAAAATTACCCTCAAGAAAGACACTCCGCAAGTGTCTTTCACACTCATGTAAGGAAGATGCCATGGGAATAGGATTCTCGGTTAAAGGTGTGGGCTGTTTGTTTGCTTAAGGTTTGTTTTATGTGTATGAGTGTTTTGCCTGAATGTGTGTATTTGTGCCATGTGCATGTCTGGTACCCAGAGAAGGCAGTGGACTCCCCTGGAATAGAAGCTATGGATGGTTCCAAGCCATCATGTGGGTGCTGGGAACCAAACCCGGGTCCTCTGCGAGAGCAGTCAGTGCTCTTAACAGAGCCATCTCTCCAGCCCTGTTAAAGCTGCTTTAAGCATCAATGAAAACAGAAGAACACTGGATGAAGAGGGTGGCTTCTCATTCTCTAGAAATAGTTATCTGAGTGGCTTGTAGCGACAGGTGTATGTTTAAACCCGTTTGACAGAGGACGAAAACTAATCCTAGAGGGAAAACATCTTATTCTCAAGAAGGTCCTCTATTCCTCTGGTTATCCTGGAAGTCAACAGCCTGCTTGACCCAGTCAGGTTCAAGCTCATGAACCCAACTGAAGATGCAGGAACAGGGAGACTTACAGTTAGTTATCCACAGTCCCGGCCCATAGGGTCCCATACTGACGCCGAGTCATGGACTCAGGGTCACAATTTCCAGTCCAAGCACAGACCCCTTGAAGTCACTAGCTGGGAAGAAAAGCCCAGATTCTGGCAACTGTGGACTTTCCTCTTGACTACAGGGTAGGACCTGAACTCATGTATGTGAGTAGGAAGTAGGCTGCATCCAGCTTAGAGTTTTGAGGGCAGGGTCCCCACAAATCAGGCTTGAAAGGCCAGATCTAGGAACACATTCCCACTCCTGGAAACCAGTGCTGATGGGAGCCCAGAGTTGGGAGCCACATCCTTATTTTAGGGATAGCAGGTTATAACTAATAAGATTCCACACAAGGGGAGGTCAACTGTGAAGTCTAGCTAGCTGGTGCACACACTCTTGCCACGGATTTTCTCAGTGGGCTGTTTCCCAACAGCAGTTTGTGGCTCCTGCTGCACAAAATGAAGTATATTATGTCCAGGACACGGGTCTGACCAGCCTCCACTGAGCTGCTGCCTTCCCATAGGCTAATAAGCAGACTCTCCTTCACATTTTCAAAATTCAGTCCCGAATGATTCCCTGCACAGGGGCCTCACCACTGGCTCACGTGTGATGCCAAGGACTTGGAGGTCACATGTGTGACAGTACTTAGATATGGTTCTCTATGGAGATAATTCCTGTTTTATTCATTTTTCTTACAAACACTTCTAGAGGCAGAGTGTTAAAGCGAATAAAATTTCAGGACACTGACAGCATTGCTTAAAGTGCTTGAGTTGGTTACATTAAAAAAAAAAAACTAAGATACAGATTATTTTAAATAGAAACTACAAGCTTTTTTTTTTTTTTTTTTAAAGCAACAAAATCAAGTGAATGTCACACACATACAGTAACTATTTTGGTTACAGAAATAGGAGCCAAAAATAAGTTAATGTAATACTAGAAAACAGAAATTTAATTAGGCAGAAAAATAGGCAATAATTTTCTCTGGCCCATGCCATTTGCATGGGCTAATCACAATGGTGCTGGCCAATCCCTTGACCAGGTAACAGCAAACCAGGAGAGAACATTTAGTGCACGATATTTTAATACACATGAATATACAAAATTGATCAAAATGAAATGTTTAAAAGATAAAATCCATCCATAATAAAGCTACACTCCAGTATCTAAAATAAGCCTTAAGCGCCAGTTAGAACACACTTTCGAGTTAGACATGCCCATGAGATTAAGTACCCATGAAAACAAATGTACAGGGACCATTTCTGTCATGTTCCATTTTATGTTAAGTCCAAAATATAACCAGGACATTAAACCACATGGGAATGGCTTCCTATTCAGACTGACACCCTGATTGTATTATTTCTGGCTTTCTTCCAGCCAGTCTACCTGATAATGGCTTGGAATGGAAAAACACATCAATGTAACAGCACTATACATGTCACCATTTCACTAAATTTTGCTTTGAAACAAAAGATTTTAGCATACTGTACCATAATCTAGATGTTAAACTAGCAAGTAACCAATAAAACAAACATTTCATTTTTTTAAAAAAGTTTTAAAGTCTCTTCAAAGACAATGTAATTTCTTTTTAAATACCCAGCAATTAGAGAATGCAGCAGGCTTCCTCACTCCCCCTGGAGAAAACACGCAAAGCCCCATCTGGGGGGCTGTTGCTGGGTCTTTGTGCTATCGCTGCCGTGACCTTGGAGATGACCTTGGAGTGGTCTCCCATGTCCCACCGTCACTGTCGTTCACACTAGAACCCGGGATGGCAAGTGAGAACATGATTTCTCTAGGAAAAGAAAAATGATGGGGGTGGAACAGAGCTGCCTCAGGTTGTTTCCTTGACTGACAAGGAGGTGAACAGTTACCAGATAGTCCTACGGTTTAAACGCTGATGGCGTGTGGATGGAGATTTGTATTTGGTCTGCTCCGATCTTTTCCCTGCACTACAACCAGCTGAAGGTCAGTACAGTAGTCTCCATGCTTATCTCTTTCCGTTCCAAAAACTTCTTCATGAATACTGAATTTTAACTCGCTTTTTCTGTTAAAGGCAATGACTACTGCGGAAAACTTTACACGCTCACCAGAGAAAAGAAGAAAAGAAAAGAAATAAAAAGGAAAGAAAAGAAAAGTGTGCTGAACTTTATAATAGCACTTTGGGCTTCCAATTGAAATATTTTTTGTCTAATAAATTAGCTTCAAGGGTTGTTTCAAAGATAATTTTAATAATTTTTGTTCTATGATCAGTTCCAAATAGATTAGAAACCAGTAACCATTTTCTTAACCTTTGTAACCCACAGTCAAATACATGAGCTATATGTGGTACAAACATTTCCCTCCATCAACCACTTTCATTTAGAAAGTGCCTCTCTCTAAAGAATAAAGGTTCACCTCCAAGGTAAGTGATTAATAAATAGGCTTCATGGAGGGGGGAAAAAAAAGGACACAATATTTATAAATATGCATTTGCCTCTAACCGAAACAAGGTCCATTTCCACCACTTGCATAAGACAATAACATGAAATAACCCTGTTCCATCTTCTCCAGCGAAGAGTGAGACATCCTCCTTCAAGCATGAACAAATGAAGTGTCGGCATGCTTAAGTTCTGAGCCATAAACAGTTCAAGATATTCCAAAAAATACAAAGTCCAGTTTTCACCTAGATAAAGTGCTCTCCTCTTCATTGTTGCAAAATGGCCACTGACGCTTTTCAGTTACAGCTGTAGTTCACATTATGCCCAGAGCTTGCATGTTCATTCGCTGATGTATTAGGTCACAACAGAACACATTCACAGTATATTAGAGTGTACGGAAGTCACCTGACGTCCCAAGGGAACCCAAGATCTGTGACTCGTAGTATTTGTAGGAAAACGAAGATTAACTCAACAGTAAAACACCAAATCAACCCTTTTAAGAAAAGGTACCAATATTCAAATTCTCTAATAAATACACACATAACAAAAGGGAAAATAGTGGGATGAGTTCTCCCAGGACACGGTCTTGTCAAGCATTCTAGAAATCTGAGCCAGAGAAACAGCAGCCATCTTGTTCACCCTTCACCCACCCCTTGACACTTCCTGTGACCCATCTCACACTCCACTAACTCCAGCATTCCCTCCAGGGAGAGTTGTGTTTTAGCCCTGGAACTCACCAGTGCCCCCGTAAACAGACTGAATATGTTTTTTGTTTTTAATGAAGCTGTACAATCTGCTGATGGTCGTCAAGGCAAACAGAGTTGTTGATTCATCTTCCTGGTCTAGGAAGGATGTTGGTATTCACTGGCTAGAGAGAGAGATGTGCCAGAGGCAGCCAACTGGTATCTCAGCCCTGATGCCACTGACGGCAAAACATCATCAGCAGGATTGGAAAGCAAGCAGTGCCAGATACGAGAAAAAGACAGTTACAGGACCCAGCAGAAGAAAACTGTCACTGAAAAGGAACAGCATCGCATTGTTTTCCTGAAACTCGGCTTTTGGTAGAAAGATAAGGAACTTTTCACTATCCACAAAAACATCTCCCTCCTGGCTTCGCCTGCCCTGAGCTCCACAGTCTTAGCCCCTGGGATTCTACCAGCTAGGTAAGCACAGTGGGGCGCAAACACTGGCCACCATCAACAGCCTGGCTTCACCCTGTTCCAATGCGGAGGATGACTTCAGCATCGACGTCACTCACTTTTAAACATTTTCACTTGCACAAACTTAAAGCTATGGCTGCAGCCTTACCGGGAGAAGATCTATCTCCTCCAGCAGAAGAGGCAGGAACGCTAACAATGGGAAGCAACGCTTCCAGGGACACGTCAAAGGAATGCATGGAAAAGAGACCCCGGAAACCATTCAGGAAGCTTAACAAACACTCAGAATGGGCTGTGACATTTACAGGAAATGTCACCCTGACTTAGCCAGACATGACAAGCCGCATAACATTCACCTCAGTCTTCAAATTAGCAACAGTTATTCATCTAAATCTGACTAAAATCTGACTGCAGTTAACTCCACCTCAGACCAGGACAAACCCAGGAGTAGTGCTGCTTGTAAAAACACAAAGGAAGGAAGTTGAACACTGCCAGACCAGTGGGCATCAGTGATAACGTCAGTGGGTTTTGGGGGGGGGGGGGAGAGAAAGGTCTGCAGAGAAACAAGGCTGTAGTGCTTTGAGTATTTCCCTGCTTGAATTAGTCCCACGCTCCGCTAAGTTATTCTCTTGATTGATAGAATAAAATATATCCAGATTCTGAATTTTTTGATATATCTGATGTCAGGCCATAGAATTCTTCAATAGCTTGAGCATCTATTTTCTGCAATGAAGGGGAAAAAAAATAATGTAATTATTTCCTATGACTCCTGGGAACACAGAATCTAAAATGTAAGAAACATGAGTTGGTGTAAAAATGTAATTAGGAACCTTTGAGGGCAAATGGTTCATTCTATAGATGTGGCAGATGCAAACTCCTGCGGGAGAAAACCCAACCCTTTCATCTAACCACAACTGTACATAGATGTCCTTGGAAAAACTTAGGAAGTCTGTCTTCCAGATAGTAATCCGAGAGGGTCTGTGAATAACCTCAGCTCTTCCAGTTCATCAGAGCTCCTTTCCTTTAGTGCCCATTCCACTAACACAGCTACCCTCGAGGGCTAAAAGAGATTCCACCTTTGAGGGTAGAATTTATAATATTCCTTTACAAAAAAAATCAATACATGAAGTACATGGATGTAATCTAAATATTTCTTTACTACTGGAAGGCAGCTCTATTTTAGGTACCATTAACAACAGTTGCCCACCCCAAATCCCTTCTCCACCCTATGCCCATGGGAGAGCAACCTACATACCCACCTCTACAATGTCGTCATCGAACAACAGCCAGAAGCCATGACTTTTCACAATGGTGATGTAATGTCCACGGTTAGGACCACTGGAAAAGAATGAAGGAGCGAAAGTCACCAGGTAAACAAGTCCTTCTTTATAACCCTCCAATTATCAATGCAAAAATCTAATGTCACCAAGTATAGCCAGCCTACTAGCAATTGGAGGCTGAGGCAGGAAGTCAAATCCAGCCTGGGCACCACAGAGATATGCTGTTTCCAAATTAAAAGAACTGCGGACTAGTTTTTGTCTAAGTACACAGTACTTTTTGGCAGAGTACCTGGGTGCATGGGGAAGGGGTTGCGGTACAGAGGCCCAGTGGGGAAAGCATGCATTCAGATTCAGTTAACACTGGGAATTACTGTACTCCTACTACATGCCAGAAAAACAGTGAGCAAAGTACCTCCCCCTTCTCTTGGGACTTGGTGTTACAGGTTGAGTGTGAATCCCAAAGTCTATGAGTTATTCATTTAATTCTTGGTCCTCCGCCCCCATGAGAGTGCCCTTGTTATAGTGATCAGGCCCTTTTCCCCTTTCTTGCACACTTTTCCCACATACTGTCTTCCTCCATGCCCTGATGTAATAAGAAAGCCCAATCTAGATGTAGTTTTGGGACTTGAATTTACCCACCTAAAAAACAAAACAAAACAAAACAAAACAAAACAAAACAAAACAAAAAACTCGATGAGCCAAATGACCCATGTTATATAAAACTTACTCGGATGAGTACTTTATTATAATAGTACAAAGGAGAGAGGTACTTGGGTTGGGGGTCCCACTGGCTATAAACAAACCAACCACATAAGCACATGGAAGAGTCAAAGCAGGGTGCTGGGAAAGTCAGCAGATAAACAGCGACGAAAGGAGAGCTCTTGAATGTGTGACGCTTGAAGGAAACGGGCAGGGGAGAGAAGTCATGTGACTGTATGATGGATGTTTCAGCCGAGTAGAAAGCAAATATACACCAATCAATTCAGAAGTCGGAACAGCTGGGGCCAAGAAACCCCAGGGGAGGACAAAGGGGACAGAGGGTCAAAGGGACAGACCTTCCCTGCACCACAGCACAGCAGCTAAGATCTCTTGTCTTTTTCCTGAGCACACCAGGAAGATGCCAGGGAATTCTTAGCAGAGGCATGATCTAATTTAAGTTTCAGAATATGTTACGATGTATTATTCCATGCTCTGGGATGCACACCTCTATATACTGTGCACTATGAAAAGCGATGGGGGGGGAGTGTAACTACATAGTTGCATTTAGATTTATATAAAATGGAGACTTCAATCCTAAATCTAGAATTGTTTCTTAATATACATACTACTAAAGTTGAAAAGCTGAATTCTTTTCCCCTCATCACTTACCATATGTGGGGGTAGTACATGCATGAATGTGGGTGCACACATGTGCGTGCATATGTGTGTGTAAGCCAGAGGTTGATATGGTGCCTTCATCAGTTGGGTATTCTGGATAGCTCTCTTGCTTAGGGAATTCCCTGTTTCTAGCTCCCAAACTGTGGGATGATGGGCAGGCTGTCACACTCACCCGGCTTTTTTACCTTGTTTCCAGACATCTGAACTCTGGTCCTCGGGCTTGTGAGGCAAGCGCTTTATGCGTAAGCCACCTCCTCCCCACCCCTCATTTACTTTCTTTACACACAAGATGCTGCACACGCTCAGTCCCCATCTCTCCCACCCGACCACTTCTCTCTCCTGAGCTCCAGCCTGCCGAGTTCCTGTCTCTACCACCTGTCCACCCGTGCGTGGCCCCTGCATCAGTTCTAACTCTGGATGAAAAGGGCCTCTTCTACATTAGTAACCATGGCCCATTCCACCCACTCAACCTCCACAGACAGCCCTGCCCTGGCCAGCATCCTGAAACCAGCATCGTTCATTCTCTTCTCTTTCCTCTTCCTGCTTCCAACTCAGAGCACCCACCAGCACCCTACATTACCAAGTAGAGGCTAAGTTTTGGTGATGCAGGCGTGTTGGGGAATATTATTTCAAGGTGTGTTACTTTTGCTTATGTTGCGTTTGTTTAACTCTGTGAAGCTGTGTTACTGTGCCTGTCTAAAACACCTGATGGTCTAATAAAGAACTGAATGACCAACAGCGAGGCAGGAAAAAGGATAGGTGGGGCTGGCAGGCAGAGGGAATTAATAGAAGGAGAAATCTGGGAGAAGAGGTAGAAAGAAGTAGTCAAAGGAGGAGGAGGACTCCAGGGGCCAGCCACCCAGCTATACAGCAAGCCACAGAGTAAGAGTAAGATTTACAGAAGTAAGAGAAAAGGAACAGGCCTAGAGGCAAAAAGTAGATGGGATAATTTAGGTTAAGAAAAGCTGGCAAGAAGAAAGCCGAGCTAAAGCCGGGCATTCATAATTAGTAATAAGCCTCCATGTGTGATTATTTGGGAGCTGGGTGGCGGGCCCCCGAAAGAGTAAACAAGTAAAAACCAAAAACACAGGCCACTGTGTGGACTTGCCCATTATCCATCTTTCCCACCAGACTCTAAACCTGGCAAGGCCCATGTCAGATCCTGACACAGAACCCAGGAAATAAGAGTTCAAACCCCGAGAAGCCACCCACTCCCTACATACGTCAGCCCCATCCTATATAAAGGAATGGTCTGCCTCTACAGGGGGATGAAAACAGCTGTTTGTAACATGTGAGAATTGGTACTCACTGTCCCTTGTGGCCAGGGCTGCTGAGACCTTATATCCCCATTAAAGAAACTGATGATTCTAGAGTCTGGCCTCCCCAGGGATCTGCTAAATGGGTTGATGCCTTGCCCTCAATGGTCTTCCAGAGGATAGAATCAGTCCCCGACAGAAAGCCAAACTGAAAGTGTTCAGGTACCCTGCTCATCAGTACCTCTACTTCCTCCTTGCCCAACCTCCCTGGAACTCCTCGCTTGTCCACTCCCTCATCCCCTCCCATGATGCCCACCCATCCCCAGGCCCTGCCTGCCCACGATCTCTACTCCACCCCACTGTGGGGTCCCCTGTGCTCATGGCTGGGTTGTGATCACGGGAGCCCTATGTTCTTTAGACAAATAACCATTAGAACTGTTCAGTGGAGCACAAAGTTGAATCACAACTATCCGATAAATAAAACTTACTGAGAAGAAAATATCTAGCGACCTGAAGTGGCGTACTCAGGACAGAAATGGGGTGTGTCAGATGTGAAGTCACAGTCTGATGCGGTCCTCCCCATGGCTGGGTGAAAAAGTGAAGCAGCCCATTCCTGACATGGTGACAGTGTCATCTTAGGGAAGGTGTGTTTGCAGACTCCAAACCAGGCAGAGAGGAAAAGACATTTGCAATATGATGTCCCACAAGCTAAAACCCACACCCAAGGGGGACCCTGTGCCTGTCCCGAGAGAGAACGTGAACCCACTTATCCACCCTAGCCAGATGAAGAATGGATACAAAATAGGTGAACTTTCAATGTACTTTCCCATGATTATACCAAATATGAATTTTTTAAAAATGTGCCAAGAACATTCAGTGAAGCCCTTGGCTTCTTCATATCTAGGGGCTTCCTTTCTTTTTCTCAAGTAAACCTTACTATAGACTGTGGGGAAATGGAGCCAGGAAGGCGCTCAGCAGGGGAAGACACTTACTGCCAAACCTGACGACCTGAGTTCAATTCCCCAGGATACACTTGGTAGAAGGAAAAAACCAACTCCCGCAGGCTGACCTCTGACCTCCACTCTCATGCTGAGGTGTGCGTGGATGCACCCGCACACTAAATATTGTGATCTTTTAAAAAAAAAAAGTTGTGTTTTTTAAAAAAGAATTGGGGACATGCTGAAAGTTACATAAAAAATATTTTTAAGAACAGATTTTTGACTAGTCAAAATGCCACAAAATTATTACATCTGATCTATTGCTTCCAGGTTTGATTCATACATAGTAAAATACTTTTCAGATCATGATTTTTATATATACACATGCATATATTATGTATGTATGGCTCTTTATGTTTAATTTTTAATTATATGTGTCTGTGTGCCTGGGGCTGAGGCCAGAAAAGTTTAAGACCTCCCGGAGCTGCAGTTACAGGGAGTTGTGAGCCACTGGACATTGGTGTTGAAATTCAGCTCAGGTCTGGAAGAGCAATACACTCAGCCATCTTGCCAACGCCTATACATAGCTTTTCCAAACATAAAATCTGGGGTTGTAGAGATGGCTCAGAAGTCAAGAGCACCCAAGTTCATTTCCCAGCACCCATGTGAAGTGATTTACAAACATCTGTAGCTCCACCTCCAGAGGACCCATTTGGTCTCTGCAGGCACCTGCACTCACATGCATACACCCACATGCAGACACATAACTATAATAATTAAAATAAAAATAAATCTTTAAAATATATAAATAAAACCATAATAGCATAAGCATTTATTTTACCATGTTATTTTAAACTCATTGTCTGCATCATTTCTATCCAAAGGAGATGAAATTACTTCCCTGAATGATAGAACATTTGGATTATCATTGTTATCATGTTATTTCATGTGTTTTTATAGGTATGATTATGAACAGCCATGCACTACATACTGACATGTCTTTTTCTTAATGACATTGGACATGGGTCAGTAGTGCTGTGCTGTGGGATGTTCTGTATGTTGTGAAAATGTGTTGCTATGATTGATTGATAAATAAAACGCTGATTGGCCAGTAGCCAGGCAGGAAGTATAGGTGGAACAAGGAGAGAGGAGAATGCTGGGAAGTGGGAGGCTGAGGCGGAGAGACATTGCCAGCCACCGCGATGAGAAGCAGATGTTAAGATACCAGTGAGCCACGAGCCACATGGCAACTTATAGATGAATAGAAATGGGTTAATTTAAGATATAAGAACAGATAGCAAGAAGCCTGCCATGGCCATACAGTTTATAAGTAATATAAGTCTCTGTGTGTTTAACTGGGTCTGAGGGGCTGCTGGAGCTGGGTAGACACAGGAATGCTCCAGCTACAGTGCTGTACTATTATATCACCTAGTCTTAGTTTGTGCTAAGTACCCTTGGTGATGACCACACGATGAAGTCCGGCAACATTGTATTTCCAGGGTTCACCGCCACATTAAGCATTTCTGTATATTTGAATAGCATTTCCAGAAGTACTGTTGTAGTCCCGTAAGGGTATAGCCGGGTCTATCCTGATGAAGAGATAAGCGCTCTGTTGATCACAGAAACTTGCCTCCCAGCCCACCTTTACCTTCCACAGTGAACAACGACAGCCACCAGGTCGTACATGCGGTCCAGGTTCACAGCATCGCTGGAGGTGTTGAAGAGCCGGAGCTCCAGAGGGAAGACCACCCGGTAAGACAGCTTGGTGTACCTGTGCAGCTGCTCCATGTACTTGAACCTCTTTAGGTGCAGGGCCAGAATCATGGGCAGCTTTTTTACCCTCATCCTAAGAAAGCGAGAAACAGAAAACCATTTGCGGCCAATGCCCATTAGAGAAAGAAAACACACCATCGCCTATACAAACAAGAGCAGGAGGGGCCCGGCAAGTATCCGGACTTCTCACTAGCAGAAAGGTGTGCTCGTCTACAGAGATTAGTACATCCTGCATCCTTGGCTAACCCAAGTAGGAGAAAAGCACAACCATGTATCTCCATGTGGTCATCATGGCAGACATTCTCTCACCGTGCCTCTGCCTGATGCAGAATAGAATGTATGTGGACAGTCCACTCCCTAGTACGTGGACAGGAGGGCTGAGAAGTTAAGAAAAGGAAGCTGGGAAAAGGAGCAGGCAAAAATGATCCAGACAGAACATCAGGTGCTAAAGACCAGCAGAAGGAAGTTTCTGGCACATACCTGGGCATCAGACACCACGGGTGCCAGGCTCATGCCCACTCCTCACTCTGATTTCATGCCACATGGGTCCTCTACTATGGTTCTCACTCTCAGTGTTTATAAAGTGCAGGCGTTACCTAAGGGCCATTTTCACAAACTAAACTCCAAGGTCCTGGTTACATTAGTAAATTGGGGGGTGGGGTGGGAGGGTATGGTCAAGTTTGAACAAGGCTTCTTCCCATGTTGAAGCCTCTACATAGAACAGCGCATTGAAGGTTTTGAGAAATACTGCCCTGGAGGAACTGTTCTGGTCCTAACCTTACATAAACAGTTTTTCCCCCTACTACCTGACCATTAATTAACATTCCTGGGTAAACTGTCACACAGTAACAGCTTGGGTAGATAACATGGCTAGTGAGAAAAGCACCCAGTTCTTCTCTGGCAACCCTCTAGCCCCACTGATGAATGTGCTGAATTAGCACAAATGTGCGGACCTGTGCACCGTTTAGTATGCGTTGTTTGAAAGGAACCGATTCTAAGAGGATATTTATTGAGGTATCTACTCAGGTAAAAAGCCCTCTTCACAAAAATAAAATAAAAGCATCACTAGAGACAGACATGATGGCACAAGCCTATAATCCCAATGCTTGGAGGGAGGTGGAGATAGGAAGCGGGCATGTTCTAGACCAGCCTGGGCCGCACAGCCAGACCCTGCCTGCCTCATAAAAACAAATCAGTAGAAAAACAATAATTAGATGAAACCTCCATATTTCCCAGGAGCATATGTCATTTCGATACATGAAACCTCCAAGGTTGAACAGAAAATACCTTCACACCACACAGGTACCCAGGCTGCCTGAGGCAGGGTCCATGTCCACTAACGTAGAATACTGGCTGCCTGTTAACAGGGGTTGGCCTTCTACGTTGATGCCATGAGGAAAGATATGCACAGGTAGTGTGGAGGGTGAGGGGGCTAGGCACCATTGAGTATCGATGAGCTACCTTGAAATCTCCAAAACAAATAAGATAAACTTATCCCAAGTAGGCGTTCACAGGAAGATTAAACTTTCAAGTTTCTTGGCTTCTGGGATAAGATAACGGGGACCAACTAATTAGTTCAGAATGTCCAAGAGCTGTAGCTGGTGGGTACTGGTGGAAAAGAAAAGATGGATTTTTGGTTTGGTTTGGTTTTTTGTTTTTTCGAGACAGTGTTTCTTTGTGTATCCCTGGCTTTCCGACTTTCTTAACACAGGTTCCTCCAACTGAGGTGTCCTTGCCTCACAGTTCCTTATTAAGCAACAGGTTATTTTTAAATCTCTGGCTGTAAATAAGAGGGCCAAGGTCTAGCCAAAAGCAGCAATGCTGTGTACCATGTGTGTTATGCATGATGCAAAGTATCTTATATTTTTATCTTTAATCCTGAGGGCGTAGTGAGTACATCGGAGCCCCACTTGTTTGCCAGCACAGGATCTGGCACACAGTAACACTTGGTATTTGGTGAGGGTTGAAAGAACGCGCAAACAGACAAAGGGCAGCTCCCCAGGACAGGGCTCCTATCCAGGTTTCCCTGATGAAGAAGGTTCCTGACTCCCAGGCTCTGTGAAGCTGAGATCCCAGACCCACGGAGCCCTCCTTGCCAGGAGCCACCCCCCAACCCTCCCCACCTGCCCCCCTTAGCCCCTCCCCATGACCCTCCCCACCCGCCCCCCTTAGCCCCTCACCATGACCCTCCCCACCCGCCCCTCCCCCTAACCCTCCCCACCCGCCCCCCTTAGCCCCTCACGCACCTCTTCTGAGCCTCCTGTTTGCTGCAGCATGTTTCACAATAATATTTTTGTTCACTACACAGCGTTTCTGTGTTGCTGAAGTCTCTGTGGAGAAAAATATTTTCACCTCTTAAAAAAAGCCCAGACATACTTAATACACCACATTTACACCCCTCCATTACCTGAAGGGTAATTTCCCAGTGAAAGTGGAGAAAACAGTAATCACAAAAAAGCCTTCTTAAGGCTGGGACCGTTCCGCCATTAGAACACGTCTATGGGACTATGGCTTCTCTATGAGCGGTCTGGAAATACAGCTTGCTCTAAGCCAGACGTGTTGGCACACACCTCTAATCCCAGCACTCAGGCGGCTAAGGCAGGAGGGTGGGGAGTTTAAAGCCAGCCTAAGCTACACTGTGAGTTCAAAAGCGGCCCCCGTCCCCAAACACAAACAAAACAAAATTTTATTGAAGGACACCCAGACTGATACAAACTAGAGTTTCTAACAGACGCGCGAGGGGGCAAAGTCAGTATTTAATAATAATAACAGTATCTGTAAATTAGATAAATACCATCCATAGCAAAAGCCTAGTCTTAGACCCTGATGTCCCAAAAAAGCAATCATAAAATCCAAAGTGGTATTTTTCTATGTTAACTTAAAAATGGCATCTCGGAGGTTCCATGTTTCAAAGATCAGAACTATACACAACTGTCATAACTTTCAGCTAAGAGAACCCTAAGAAGGGTCCAGGGGTATAGCTCAGGTGGTGGAGTTCTTGCCTAGCACATGCCAGAGGCCCTGGGTTCCATCCGTAGAGCTGTATAAACTAGGTGTGGTGCACTCCTATAATCTTTACACTAGGAGGTGGACGCAGACGGATCAGGGTTCCAGGTCACCCACCACCTAGTGAGTCTAAGGCCAGCCTAGGCTACATAAGACACACACACACACACACACACACACACACACACACTTGCTCTCTCTCTCTCACACACACACTCTCACACACAGACACACACAGATACATTCTTGCTCTCTCTCTTTCTCTCTCTCTCACACACACACACATACACACACACACACACTCTCACACACACAGACACAGACACACACACACAAGCAGTGACGACCTTCCACCCACCGCTGCTCTCCCACACGCCTCAGGATAAGCACTCTAGTCCACTGCCTTTTTAAAAGAAAGGCCACTGTGGCTGTGCTGGTACAATCTCATCAGAAGGTTCTGCCTGCTACTTAGAGCTTTCACTTTCTACATGTCACAGCCTTTCATTCTTTTTCTGTGGCCGGCTTCAAAAGGCTAAAAACAACATCTAGAATATACTGTCCTGCAGTTTTGAAAATGCCTGTTGACACTTCCTTGTTCATAGACAACCCCCCCCCCGGGGGGGTGGGGGGCAGCAGAATGATCAGATTTTACTAAAGAGAAAATGGTGTTAATGATCTATCACTTACAAAGAGCGCATCAAAAGAAAGCCATTATCCATTTGCTAAATTCGCAGATAGGTGCTAGGTCCTGGGGATTTGAAGAATAACTATGCTCATACAGAGACAAGTGCAAATGAACAAATAAATGTAGCTTAGTCATAACCACTAGAGGTGATTCGCCTGCCTAAGATCCCCTCTCCTAAAGTTTCCTCCAGCACTCAGGAGAAACAGTCCAACTCCCACACCACAGGCCCTGGACACCAGACCCTACTAATCAGACCCTGCCTCCTCCTCTACTCTGCCTCTTCCTGATCCAGCCATCTGGGCCTTGGGTAGCTCTCTACCCAAGGGACACAGGTAGGGGCTACTTCCTCAGCTATGAGGGTGCTTTCCAGAGGCCTCGTGGCTGGGAAGGCCAGCTATTCAGAACTCAGTGGATTTCTCTGACCACTTAAGGAACCCCAGCAGGCTCTGATCCCACTGTGGTCGGTTTCCTGTGTTTGCCTGTTTTGTTTTTAAAGGGGTGTTTTGTGTGTGTGTGTGTGTGTGTGTGTGTGTGTGTGTGTGTG
>CABHPP010106254.1:0-57466 GCA_902168425.1 Peromyscus attwateri | reverse complement strand
ATATATATATATATATATATATATATATATATATGTATGTATGTATATACACACACATACACACACATTCACATAGGAGACATGGATATGCACACATCGCATGGTCACACACACGTGCACACTCACATAGATGACAGAGACATACATGAACACATACAGGCTCACTAGTTTCAGCTTATCAAGTATCAATGCCGACAATGAAATGACAAACCGGAAACAGAGTGGGAGCACCTGGAGCACCATGAAAGAAGCTGTGCACGTCACAGAGCCTAACTCCTCATCCTGCGCATGCTGCTGCAGTGAAAGGCCACATGTTTCTTACCTAGAGAAAAAACAGAACCAGAGAAGCCAAAGGTCTTGGGAAAATAATCTACTGCTTTCCAGGCTGCCTGAGGCCAAATCCTGTGTTTCTGACAACCTTGTGTGGTACCAAACTCAGCTGTCCAAAGTCAGCAGGTGCCTACTAGGGGCTCTGAAGCCCACTGCATTCATGCTGCACCCAGTACCATCTGATGGAAGAATGGGGTTAATGGGTGCCAGGCTGGCTCTGGCACCCTGGTACATCCACATCCTTCTTACGCACAGCAGAGAGCTGTCTGCAAAAGTTCATGTAGCCTGGACCATGGACCTAGGTGGTCGATAGCTATCCTGGGGCCAGCACGGTTCATGCCAAAGTTCAGAGCTGTGGCCCCCAGAACTGTGAGACTCTAAACCTCATTATGTCAGGGAGTTTGAGGGACATGGTCACTGTGCCTGGGAGACTTGGTGGTGACAGAGCCACACTGTTGCACCGTCAGAATCTCTACTCTAAGACAGATTCACTTCAGCTGTTTATTACCTCCTCAAGCCCACTGGTTTGATCCATTGTCAGCTCTGTGGTCACGTGAATCTGTGCCTGTAAGTGGCATTACCCATTCCCACCCCACCCTTGCCCCTTCTGTGGAATATGGTGAAGGTTCCCAATGCAGGAATTCAGAGAACAGCCACCTAGTGTTAAGACCTACTTGGGCTTCAGTTCCATCTTGGCTCTTCCGTTCTTGGCACACAGAGAAGAGAGGCTAAACAGAAAAATCGGCTTTATGACTTTCATGTCAGATTCTGTATTCCCGATGCAGAAGGAAGCCCTGCCAACTCACTGAGCCCTCTGACCTGGGGCCTAAGATGACAAGTTGTACTGTTGTGAGTCACAGATGTAGTGGCACCTTGCAGCAGCCATGGGGACTCATACAGGCTGAGCTGACCTGCACCATGTGGTGTGGGGGACTGGGTGGGCCAAGGCTCTGTCTCAGCTGGGTTTGTGATCTTGAGGCCTTGTCAGCCCATGGAAAGTGTCAGTGTCACAAGCCACACCTCCATCTTGGCGTAGTGGTTCTGGGATGTGTTGATTAGCGTCTTGTCAACTTTACACAAGCCCAAGTCATCTGGGAAGAAAATAATATCAATTGAGAAAACGCACCCATCAGATTGGACAGTAGGTAAACCTGAGAGGCACTTTCTTGAATGATGACTAATGTAGAAGGGTCCAGCCTGATGCTGCTGGCAGTACAATCCCTGGGCAGGTGGTCCTGGGGTTATAGATGAGAATAAACTCAGCAGGCCATGGAGAGCAGACAGTAAGCGGCAATCCTCTATGGCTTCTGCTTCGGTCCCTGCCTTGGCTTTCTCTGATGACCGTAACCTACAAGCCGTATAAATCCTTTCCTCCCCCAGTTGTTTTCTTCAGTCATGGTGTTTTATCATAGCCATAGAAACCCTAACTAGGACACGGTGAGACCAAATGAGCTGATGCCTCAGAGGTACTCTGACAGTGGTCAATCTGCCAGAGACAGTCCATGATGGAGATGTGGTAACTGTGCAAGCTTCCATTTCCTATGGCACAGTGACTCAAGTCACCAGGCATCTCCGAGGACCATGGGATCTGGATCCACTTCTCCTCTATTTTCATCCCAGGCTCCATTGTTTCCTCAGTTTTCCTCCAGACCTGTTCCATTGTGATAGTTGCTTTATCTTGGAAATGACAGATCTTTTCCTGTTTCCTGGACCACACTCACCAGCTCCCACAGGCTGCCCAGTGTTGGGGGCACTTTTCAGCCCCTCAGTGTGCACTGAGGCTGCCTGTACCATGCCTGAGTCCCTCCCTCCTTCTCCATCTCCTTCTTGAGTCACTAATTCTTTTTGAGAACACCCAGAAAAATCTCTCAGTGTCAGAGGCCCCATGACCTGGAGGAATCCAAAGCCAGATTTCAAGACTTGTGCCTCAGAACCCATATCATGCCCGTTTCTTTCCTAGGATCCTGGGTCTAGGTGATGACCAACTCTTCTATTGCACCTGCCTGTGGCCTTTGCAGTTGCCTCCCTTGGAGACTCAGGAACAGATGCGGACATCAGCCTTTCCATTTCACCAGCAATACTGTGTCTGAGTCCCCAGAGTCTGGTTTTCATGAACCCTGTGCTCTCACTGAAAGGGGTTGCTTTCTCTGTCTGTGAAACCTGTTTCAAGAGCCTTAGCTTTCTTTGCTCACAGATTTATAGAAATTCATTCTGTGTCAGCAGATTCTTTTATCTGTAGTTCCATTGACTCTCAGGGGGTCTTGGGACTAAAAAGTTACCCTTGAGGAGCTCTGTAGGGAGAGAATAAAGTGATGAGCTGGAAACCAGAGAGTCTCCATATATACTTCTGGGTGCTGACAGGCTTAGGGATGGGAGTCCTGGAAAAGGCTTATCCTTCCTGGTCCTGGATACTGGCATCTTTTGTCTCCTCTGCAGCATTCCATTGAGGGGGTGCATGGCATCGTGGCCAAAGCCATAGGACCTTAGCAGCCTCTACCTGTTTGCCTGCTCCTTCATTTGATGACTGTGCCTCAGTTTCCCATTGGGGCACAAGCCCATAGGTTGTGCCGGGGTGAAGGGTCATGATGAACTCAGAATTTTGAGATTTTTTTTAAAAATGTTTTTTAAAAAATGTATTTTTAGAAGTATATTTTAGTGTGTGCATGGCAAGCTTGTGCACCTGTATGTGCACATGGATGTAGGTGTCAGTGAAGGCCAGGACAAAGCGTCAGACCCTTGGAGCAGGAGTTATAGGCAGTTGTGAGCTACCTGACATGGGCACTGGAAACTAAGCTTGAATCTTTGGAAGAGCAGCCACAACTTCTCTCAACTGTTGAGAAATTTCCCCAGCCCCAGAGCTTTGGCATGCCTCTTGGATGCGACCACATAGTCAATCCTTCAGGATTTCAGGGGTCTAGGTGGTGTTCAGTTGGGTTTTCAGCACTGGAGCATCAACAGGGCTTAGACACTGAGTCCCCCTCATAGCCACAGGACCTTATTCTGTACATAAAGTTTCCACAGCCTTCCCTGAATCCCCAAATAGACAGTAGAATGATAGATGGTATCTTAGGATTACTATTGTGTGGTGAAAGACCATGACCAAAAGCAACTTGGGGAGAAAATAATTTATTTCACCCATAGTTCCATGTAACAGTTCATCATCAAAAGCAGTGAGGGCTCTTGGCCCTCAATTAGTGGCTCTGTGTTGGGGATGTTAAGAGATGCAACCTTGCTAGAAGAAGTACGTCAATTGGGGGTGGGCTTTGAGAGCTTAAGACCTCCCCCAGTTTGCATTTTGCTTTCTCTATGTGCTATTTGTGGTTCAGGATGTGAATTCCCAGCTTCCTGCTCCTTCCACCAGCGTCCCTGCCATCCTGGACTCTAACCCTCCGGAGCCATAAGCCCAAATAATGGCTTTCTTCTATAAGCTGCTTTCATCATGGTGTTTTATCAGAGCAACAGAAAGTAACTGATACGTGGAGGCTCCGTTTTCAGCCTCAACCCTTGATCTTGGGTCAAACGTTAGGAACAGAAGGCTGATACTCTCTCCCAGCAGACTTCAGGAATCATTTCTGCTTTCCTTGGGGGGAAAGTAAAAAGGACACATATTCATCAAGAGTAGAGAGGCACCCACAGAGCAGAGAGGCTTCCTCCATGTCTAGCTTGGTAAACCAATGAGATTATTAGGGTTATAGGAGCATGAGAGACTCATGAGTAGAAGGAGTCCTCTGGGTGGCCCACAGGGATTGCCATGCTACCAAGAGTCCAACCTAGATAGGGAAATTGCAAAGCCGTAGGCCATACTCATAAAAGATAGACTTTACATTTTGTGTGTGTGCCCCATGGACCACCATTTCAACAAGCTTATCCATGGTGCTGGTGCCTCTGTTCTCTAGAGGGGTGAGGAACCGAGTGTGAGGGGGACTAGTTCAGGGCCCAGGTTCATTTGAGATGCAGGAAGCAAGAAGTAGAATGTTCTGGCCTGAGCAAAAGTTGAAGAGAGACAGAGTGAGAGGGAAGAGCACAGCTTCCTCTGGTGCTCTTCCTACTGACAGAGAACTCCTACTATGTGCTCTTCCTACTGACAGAGAACTCCTACTATGTGCTCTTCCTACTGGCAGAGAATCCCTACTTGGAACTCTTCCTACTGGCAGAGAACTTTTACTATGATACCCAGACAATCAGGCTGTGGGATTGTCAGACCCAAACCTTCTTAACAGTTCCATTCCCCATGAAGACCTACTAGACCTACTAGACCTACTACCAATGCCCCCAGTCCTATCACCCCTCTGTTATCTCTATGCCTACCCATTGCACCTTACTCCAGGACCCTGCTCCAGCCCTTAACTAAGAAAATACCTCCATCAGATTGGCTTGTAGAAAAGCCTGTGGAGATATTTTCTTGATTAATGATTGATACTGGATGACCCAGCCCACTGTGGGTGGTGTCATCCCTTGGCAGGTAGCCCTGAGTTGTGTGAGAAAGGAAGCAGAGCAAACCATGGGGAGTGAGTCAGTGAGCAGCGGTCCTCTATGGCTTCTGCTTCAGTTCTGCATCCAGGTTTCTGCCTTAAGCTCCTGCCCTGACTTCCCTCAATGACAGATTATAACCTGTAAGCTAAAAATAAACCCTTTCCTCTCCAAGTTGCTTTTGCTTATGGTCTTTCTCACAGGAATAGAGAGCTAGCTAGAACACCACCCAAACTTGACATTCAGTCTTCACAGATAGGAGGTCAATTAACCTCTTCTTCTGGCCAGCCTTTGGTCACAGAGCAAAACTCTAGAGTGGACAGGCTCATTTTGGCTTCTGGGCCCAAATACTCAGATCCAAGTTTTCATGGCCCCATTGGTTTGGGTTTTTGCAAAGAGTGACAGATACACATGTCAGAGTGAAAGGTCACATCTCCAGCCAGAACAGAAGGATAAAGAAAGAATAGGACGCTTCACCCCTTGAGACTCACCCCAAGAGCCTAGGTTTTACCTCCTAGCAGGAGGCTAAAACTTGTGACCGATGGGTCTCATGTGGCACTGTGTAGCTGAGTGTAACTATGAACCTAGTAGAACTGTAACCTAGATGACATAGTTCTCAAGCAAGAACTTTGTATCAATAGCATTGTGCCACAATACCAAAAGATTGAACATGGGTTCGGGCAATAGATCAGTAGGTAAAATGCTTGCCTTGCGAGCGTGAAGATGAGTTAGATCCATGTGCTGATAATCCCAGAACTGGAAAGACAGAGAAGTGAGGATGCCTGGGGCTTACTGGCCAGCCAACCTAGCCTGCTCAATGAATTCTCGACCAATGAGAGACCCTGACTCAAAAAAACCAAGGTAGAATAAGGAATGACACTCAAAGTTGTCGTCTAGCCTCTGTACACATGCACATGGGTACAGAAAGATTGGGCACACCTACAAGAATCTATTGCTTCCCAGAAGTGCTTCCCTCAGGAGTGCCTGCAGAACCTAGCGTTTGGGAGGCCTTCACCATCAAAAAACACAATTCCTTTTTAAAAAAGATTTATTTGTTTTTTTATGTGTTTGAGTGTTTTACCTATCTGTATGTATGTGGGCAGTGTCCACAGAGGACAGAAAAGGGCATCAGATCCTCTGCAATTGGAATTACAGATGATTGTGAGCCACCATGTGGCTACTGGGAACTGAACCAGGTCCTCTGTAAGAGCAACAGGCACTCTTAACCACTGAGCCATCTCTCCAGCTCCAAATAACACTTCTTTTTTTTTCCTTCCATGCTACCTATCATTGATCTTCTCTGATAGATACAGAATATGGACAGAGGGTCAGAGACTGCCTGGAATGCTCACCTCTTCCCATGGTGGCTGCTCACCAGAGTGGGCAGGGTCTCTTGGCTTCCTGCAGCTCTTCACACCTGGAAATGGGCCTACCATTTCACACTCACATGGAGAGGCCCAGGAAAGCTTGCTGAGTCATGAGGCTTCAGAGGGAAGGGCCAAGCATTGCATGCAGGCAAGCCCGAGGTCTCAGAACTTACCCTGGTTATCTAGTCAGAACATATCGACTTCAGGGCGGCAATGTGTTGGGACTCTTGGGTCCTGCCACACAGTGATATCTTGTGTCACATGTCTTTGTCTCCACACACACGGATCTCTTCTGCACAGTGATGCTTGGTGTGATGTGTGTATGTACACACACACACACACACACACACACACACACACACACACACACACAGATCCCTGCTACAGAGTGATGCTTGGGTGTCATGTGTCTCAGTCTCCACACACTCAGATCCCTTCCCTCCACTTCATAAATCCAGCCAACAGCAGAATTTCTGAAAGTGTATAAAGTAGAAATAAGACTCCCTCCAGACAGAGCTGTGCAGTAAAAATGAAGTTCCCTCTACTCTGGCCCTTTATGAGAGCAGTTGGAGGCCTGGCCGCAATCTATTCCAAATCGCAGCCTTACTCCTAAATCACTTCCACACTTGAGACCGATGCTGGCGATATTATTCCAGCACTCTTTCCAATGAGATGCAAAATATGTGATAATCATTATTCTAACGTCACCTGGGGCCTCTTGGTCAAGTAAAGATATTTCAAAGGCTGCGTTTCCAAGTCAGAGATGGCTACAAAATATTTAGAGAACTCCACCAAAGAATTGCCAGACCATGAATCAACAGCTGCACACCGAGAGCCTTTTCATCCCAGACAGGGCTGGAAACTCAGAGGGAGATAAATTTTCATTCTTTTCACTCGCTCTATTATCCACTCCAACTGTAGTGCGACGCGCTTTGCCTTCCCTGGCTCCAGTCCCAGGCTCTTGTCCAGGTGCCGTTAGTAACCATGAGGGGCCACCCAGCTGTGAAGGCAGAAGATTGCCATGCCCAGAGCAGCAGGCTGCCTTTTCTGCACACCTTCCCTTGTGTCTCATGTTCCCTGGAGACAAACACGAACACACTTGTGTGTATGTGTGTAATCTGTTCCTCTCTCTCTGCTTCAGAGTGTGGGGTGGCTTGAATGCAATGTCCTCCATAGGCTCGTGCATTTGAATATTTAATTCTCAGCTAGTGGTACTGTTTGTGGAGGCTTAGTCTCTGCTGGAGGAAGTATGTCCCTGGGGGCTAAGTGCTTGAGGTCTTATCCTACTCCAAGTTTACTGCTCTCTCTACTTACTTCCAGCTTGTGGTTCAAGACATGAACCCTCAGCTTCCTGTTCCTACTGCCCTGCCTGTGCCTGCTGCACTGACTCCCTGAAGTGGTGGGTTCTTATTTTTCTGGAACTGTAATTCCCAATAAACCCTTTCTTCTATAAGTTGCTTTTGGTATTCTATCGCAATGGTAGAAAAATAACTAATAGAGAGCAACATGGACATGTGCCCATACATCACACATTTTGTACATCATCATCAAGGGCTCTCATGTTCCCTGGAGACAAATACACAGGAGAAGGGAGCCAGAAAACAATGGCCAGTTGGCATAGTCTGGCCCTCAGCTTGTTTTTGTAAATAAAGTTTGTTGGCACACAACTGTCCCATATCTATCTGCAGTTGATGTAGCACGGCAGAGGCAGAGTTAAGGAGTTGCCATGGAGACCATATGACTGCATATCAGGGGCAATGTCTACTCTCTGGACCTCCAAGGAACAAGTTCTCACTCATGCCCTCCATGCCAGTCCCAAGGATGTGCGTGGGTGGGCCTGGTAACTCACAGTTGTCCCTCCACCATGTTGTTGACGCAGACACTTATCCCTCCTGTTCGGTTGTCAACATTCAAAAAAAAAACAAATACAAAACCCCCAAGAATGCAACAAACCGACCCCTTCACGAACCAACGAGTAACATCCATCCAAACTGCCAAGAAAGTAAATAAATTCTGAAGCAAAGTTCAACTTTGGAACATCTGAGAATTTCTCACTTTTCCCTTGAAATAAGAGAGACATATGGACTATGCACTTTATTTATTTTCACAATAAATATTGCTGGTAGAAATAACACAAAACAAATGCGGTGGTGAAAAACACTTCACACAAGGAAAAGCATGTCATTGTTTTCACGCGATTTAAATGAGCAAAACTAACTAGAAAATGTTGACATATGTAGAAATCTATGTTTTTCAGAAAGAAAACTAGGACTTGAGGCATACCCCGTTGGCTAAGCTGCATATTACTCCTTCAGAGGACCTCAGTTCAGTTACTAGCACCCATATCAGGCAGGTCACACCTGTCTGTAACTTCAACTCCAAGAAATCTGATGCTCTCTGGCATCCAAGGGCATCTGTACTCATCTGTACCCTCCACACATATAATTGAAGATAAAATGAAATAAAAAATTTAAAAGGAAACTAGCTATTTTATTTTAATCTCTGGTATAATACATAAAACCAGGTGCAATTAACTATTAAATAAAAATATTTCTATAAATTTCTTACCAAAATAATTGATTCCCACAGTTAATTTCAGTAAAATGAAAATAAAATTACCCATCTGAATCATTTCAAAATAATAAAACGATAATAGGCTAAAAATTTTCATTTTGACAAACAAGTTACAATTCTGTTAATACTTATATTTATTAAAATTAAAAATAAATCTATCCATAAACTATTGTTGTCCTATGAGCTCACCATTCAGTAAACCATCTAAACATTCAGTCATGTACCTTTACACTACTCTTCCATTCACAGATCACCAACTATCAACTGGCCACCGTACTTAAACCTATCTCCATTCATCTATCCATCCATCCATCCATCCATCCATCCATCCATCCATCCGTCCATCCATCCAACCACTTATCCATATCCATTGATCCAGTTATCTAATCCCTAATTCATTCCAGAAAAATGAAATCATTTAGAATAAAACATATAATAAAAATAAATATGTTAGGCTCTACAAAAATATCAGGATTGGGCTCAGACCATGGGGAAATGAAAAAGATTTTAGGTATTGGATCTTGTATCAGCACCAAACTGAAGTCACAAATTAAGCTCTGAGCTTTTTCATTTAATCTTAAAATTATATTTATTTACTTTGTCTGTATATCTGTCTGTCTGTCTGTCTGTCTGTCTCTCTCTCTCTCTCTCTCTCTCTCTCTCTCTCTCTCTCTCTGTGTGTGTGTGTGTGTGTTTGTGTGTGTGTGTGTGTGTGTGTGTGTGTGTGTGTGTGTGTACCACATTGTGCTTGTAGAGGTGAAAGGAAAACTTGTGAGAGTAATTTCTCTTTTCCCACCATGTGGGTCCTGGAGATAAAACTCAGGTTGGTTGTAAGCACCTTTATCTGTTAAGCCATTTTGCCAGTCCAACAGATAGGAGTGTCTTGGTGAAAAAGCCAACCCAGCCAGTGACACATCCTCCCTGTCTCCTAGAAGACAACATGGCACATCAAGCCTACACATCTGGACTTAGCATTCAGGCCTGAGGATCTTCAGTGATGTTTTCCTCCAGTCAGCCTCAGAGCAGTTACTGCACACTGGATCTTCCCTGTGGACCTTGCTTGACAAGTTTTCAGCAAGGACTGAAGCCCCCATTGCTTGGCTGGCAAAGATGTGCAGGCAGATCACAGCTTGAGAGGAATGCTTTCCACCCTGCATAGATATACTTTACAGAGCTCAAAGTGGCAAAATTGTACTTATTTGCAAAATGCAGTAATTCAGACTGTCGGGTCACTGAGAGCAATCATTTCAACAGCGAGTAAGAATCTATGTGATGAGGCTGGATTGGTTACCGTCTTGTTAAATCTGTCTCGGCTGTGTGAAATTCATAGCCATTTGTAGAATGTTGGGAAAAAGGTCTAAGAAAACACCATTGTGGATCTCAAGATGAGGCAGACCATAATGTATTATCCAAGCAGGTCCTAAGTCCAATGATCAGGGCCCTTATAAGAAACAGAAGCGGAGAGCCACACAAAGAAGATCACAGGACGATGGTGACAGGGAACAGTACGCTATGTCTATGAAGATCTCCAAGGAAGGCAGTAGCCACCAGGACCCTGTAGTGAACCTGGTCCTGACTCACCCTCGAACTTGCAGGTGACAGTGTCTGCAGACACACTGATTCTGGCTTCTAGAACTATCTATTCTTGGTAGTTTATTATAGAATCCCTCAGACATTAGTGTATCCTATATGGTGTGTCTGTCTGTTCGGTAATGTCACTGTGGATGGAAGATTGTCACCCTTGCATTAAGAATGCTACTTTAAGGCATTCATGAAATAGGAGACGTTTCATCAGAGGGACCCACATTTACAAAACAATAGATTGATAAGATAACAGATGTTTTATCTACTGACTGAATGCACATCTCTTCTCCTTCTAGCTCCAGTAAGATCAGTCGAACTAAGGAGAGACAAAATATCTCCCAACTCCCTGAACAAAAAGAAATGATTCATGATGAAGCCATACCCTTCATCATTAAATATTCTTGGTGTTTTCTGGTATGATGCTGCCCCAGGTGAGGTGGGTGTTCATCTTCCCTTCTTAGGTCTCCTCGGAAGCCATCCTGGTAGATGGAGGTTAGTGGAGGGCTGTTGGGGAGGTGGGAGCTAGTTTAGTGCTGTGGGTGTTCCTGCTCATCAAATTGGCCCTGGGATCTGAATTGAGATTAGAGTATGCTGAATCAGTGTGGGAACTTGTAATAAAATATTTGATAATTTCATACATGTACGGAGCGAATTTGAGGACCATCCCCCAGTATCATCTCTCCTCTCCTTCTCTTCCTCACTGAAGCCTTCCTTCCTAAGGACTCCCATGGAGTTTAGTTGTGGCTGCTTGTGGGAGTACAAGTGTGAGGGTTTTGTTTTGTTTTGTTTTCTGTTGGAACATGGACACCTCAGCAGCCACTGAGGACAGTGACAACCCCTCTCTTAGTGCCTGTTAATTGCAGAGTGATGAATTTGACAATAGCAGCTACATCACTGTGTAAATTACAGGAAACCATCCTCATTGGTTAACTATGGGATGGTCCCAAGACTCTTAAGACTTCTGCTGAAAACTCTACCCTCCAACTTTTGGAATGGTCCTTTTTTTGCCATCTTCCTGGTCCTTACAACAGAAAGCACCATTTTCTCTTGTCCAGAGATCCACTTTTTCAGAGCACTACAGAGGGCACCTCCTGTCTAACTTTCTTCAGAAAATTTGGTTTGACTATCTCAGGAGTGCTTTTTCTGGAATTGTCTATGTTTGTTGTGAAAATTATACCTGGCTATTCTGAACTCGGTCAAATTAAAATTTATTTCCTGGAGATTTGTTTCTTGCAAAAAAAAAAAGTCCTCTGGAGCTGGAGAGTTGGCTCAGTGGTTAAGAGCAGTGTCTGTTCTTACAGAAGACCTGGGTTTGATTCCCAGCACCCACACACAGCCTGACAACCATCTATAATGCCAGTCCCAGAGGATCCAATGCTCTCTTCTCCTTCTGCAGACATCAGACATGGATGTGGCGTGCAGACATATGTGCAGGCAAAGCATCCATACACAGTAAGAAAAAAAGATGAAAAGAACAGCAGTCCTTAGAACACCATAGGAAAAGTTCTGCTCCTCTTTGGTCACCTGCAGTTTTCTCAAAACCAGGGAATGCCTCTGTTCTTGTCTGTCACCTGCCAGTTCCCATCACCATGATAGGAGCCCAGCTTCCTTAGAGGGCTCCATGGGGGACCTCAGGAACAGAGAGCCATGTTAAGGACGCAACAGGTCATCCATGTCATACATGTCTTATCTGGTGGACTCTAGAAGCCTGTTAGGTGAATGGGTTCCTAATCTCAGTCCTTGTCAAATAAGAACAGCAGATGCAGAAATGAGATGGAGTGTCTATTGTCTCTCTAAAATGAAGGGGCTGACCACAGAACCATCATTCAGCCAGGCCTTTGCAGGACTTCATTTTGTAGTTGCATGAGGGCAACCATCCTTGAGGGCCTACTGTGCACCATATGCACAGCATCCAGTGGCCCCCACCTTGACACACCCACATGCCAACCTTACTTTTTGCTGGAGATAAAATTGGTGGTTTGGAGTTCAAGTCCATATCTCCCGTGATGGTGGTGGTGGTGGTGGTGGTGGTGGTGGCAGCGATGTGGGTGGTTTCAATGGTGGCCTGGCAGACCAGGCATCTAGTCTGTGTACCACATTGTTTCACAGGGAAGTAGGTCCTACTTGGACATTTTCTAGAGGCATCCCAGGAAGAAAGCCCAGAAAGTAGGGTGCTGGTTTAACCGGGTTGTGAATCAGAACATGGAATGACCCTTTCTTAATGACTATTGTGTACATTAGCATTTTATGGGAATCAAGGTATCCTACAATCAAAAAAATACTTTAACTGTGAACTAATCATTCACTCATATTCTCTTGTTAATGTCATGTTATATATATATATATATATATATATATATATATATATATATATATGCTTTGTTTGCATGTGTATCTGTGCACCACATGCATGCCCAGTGCCCACAGAAACCAGAAGAGGGCACTGAATCCTCTGAGGCTGGAATTAGAGACCATTGTGAGCCACCTTGCGGGTGCTGGGAATCGAACTCAGGTCCTCTGGAAGAGCAGCCAGTTCTCTTAACTTCTATGCCAACTCTCTAGTCCCCGTTTGCTTATGTTTTAAAATTATGCACACTGACAGCCAAACCAGTGTCTGGGGTGACACTTGCAGTTAGCTGGTTCGGCAGGATGTACCTGGAGCTGCTGCAGGCTCAGGGAGCCCCTCCTTCATTCTGCACATGCGTTCTCTGTCTAATGTTGGAAGCCACTGGGAACCTGCCATACTCAAGTTGTCATCTTATTAAGTGACACTTTTGCTTTTCTCCACCCCCCCACCCCCCAGTTTTCCAGCTTGAGCCATTTATATTTCTCAGTGTTTTAAGGTCATATATATATCGCCATTGATGGACACAGAGTTGTAAGCTACCCCCTGGTGATATGGGAGCACAGAGCACTGGAAAGGAGCTATGATGGTCTGGAGGGTCTGCCAGGGCCCACTCTGTTTCAAATACCCAAGGAGGATCTCTGTAGATTTTTGAACCACACACTGAGATTCCTGCTTGGGGAAAGCAGCAGGGCGAAGGGATAGGACCTTGCTATCATGATTCCAGGGCTCCATGGCAGCTTCCCAAAGAAGCTGAGCCACTAGGGGCAGGTGCTTAGATTACCCAGTAATCCCACAGTTTCTCTCTCTAAAGGCAGGGGTGATGTGATACCTCCCCCAGACATGTTTTAAAATTAAGTGAATGGCCCATAATTGCTTGCTGCCTGCAGACAGTGCTCAGCACGCCGCACAGCTCCCTGCTATCGATTGCTCTGCCTGCTCTGCTCTGGCCTGCTTGATGGATAGAGGGCTTTCCTGGGTGCTGTGTTTATTAACTTGATGAAGTAGCTCCCTTCCCCAAAGTCCTTCCTTTTCACACTCTACCAGAAAGCCCAGAAGGTACCCTTTGGCTATGAGACCATGGAAATCAGCAGGTTCTTAACTACCAGAATGTGTATCCGTAGCCAGGCTACAGGACCCAGCTTTAACTTTGGCCACAATGGGCCTGCTTGGGGCCTAGGTAGAATGGTCTTCCTGGTGTTGATTCTTTCTTTGTTCTACAGTGTCTTTAGGCTTCTGGAAGCAAGCAGTCTCTTTCTGTGTGCTTGTTCTACAGCTAGTTATGTGCTTGTTGGCTTATTCTTGACTGCTTGCTCTCCACCAGATATCCACTCACAAAGATGTCTGCTCCCCGGCCAGAGTCAGAAAGCCCTGCTGGAAATGGCAAGGGATTCTCTGGCCCATCAACACGCTAATGTGTAAGTCAACCCCTGACAGTGGCCCACCCTGCAGAAGCTATTTATCTGATTGCAGTTATCACAGTTTCTCTTATGTCTGTTTAATAGGTGCTTTTCTCTATGGTGTTCACCTGTGTACAGCATTAGCTGGGGATGTGTCTGACCCACTCATTCTCTACCTATCTTACTATTCTGGAAAAAAAATCTAATTTATTTAGTCTCTTCTCTGTTACAGGCTTGGTCCTCAGTTCATTTGTTTTTTGGAAGTGGTGGGACCTTCAAGAGGAGAGTCAAGGGGTGGAGGTTAGGTTATGGTCAGTGTGTCCTCAAAGGCATTGTGAGATTCCTGCGTCTTCTCTCTTTGTCCCCTGGATGCTGTGAGTTGAGCAGCTTGTTCTGTCTCCTGCTCCAGACACATGGTGTCCTGTGATGACGTAAGTACAAAGCAACAGGGCCACAGACAATGGACTCAGAGCTCAGACATTATTAGACGCCATGCCATGTTCCTCTTCCTAACTTGATTTCCGGTGGGGAGCCCATGGACACAGTGTGCCAGCCCTGTGACGAGGACATTGTTTTCTCTTTTGGGGGAATGAGACAGGGTAGAATCAGCAACTCTCAGGCACAAGGAGTTTTGGAAAATGAGGGACAGAGGCTACAGTTTACACCAACTGTTGCATTTCTGGCTACGCGTTTGCATCTTACAAGATCCAAATGAAAGTCACTGGAAGTCTCCCACATTCTGGGTGTTTCGAAGCCTGAAGCTTGGCATTGGGAGCCCTGATGTAGGATGTGTAGATTCTGTAAACACTTGACATTGAATTTGCAGAAGGAAAACAATCAACCTGGCTCTTTAGAGACCGCTAAGGCAGGTATGCATAGCTGTGGGGCTTGTAATTCACAGCTATTAAATTCCTTAGAGAGGTGATAAAACTTCTTCCTGGGGTAAGAAAGTAGGAGAGGAGATGAAGAGAAGTGTAAACGCACTTTCCAATGATGGGCTTTGATACAGTTTGGGGACGCGAAGTGATGAGGAGCTATCAGCTTGGGATTCACACATAATCAGTTCTGCAACTAGTCGCACCAAGCAGGCTCCAAGACTGCCACAGCAGAAGAGACACAGAGGCCAACTGGGAAGGTTCCGGCTCTAGTCTCAACGTATGTTTTCATTCTAAGGGACGTAAGGAAAAGATTTTTAAAGTGTAATATATCAATATCTATCTATCTATCTATCTATCTATCTATCTATCTATCTATCTATCTATCACCTATCTATAATCTATTATCTATCTACCTGTCTATCTATCTGTCTATCTATCTATCTATCTATCTATCTATCTATCTATCTATCTATCCATCATCTAGCTATTATCTATTTATCTATCAACTTAACAAATCACTTATTTTAAAAACATAAATTCATGTATCAATTTGCATTTAGAAAAAAACCCTTCAGTTTCCTGAGAGCCAGTAGCCAAAAGGGTGGATAAACACTTGGATTAAAATGGCTTAGTCTGCTGTGTAAGGCTCTCAGGAAACATGTCTCCTAGCACTCCCTGGCCCTGCCCACTCTCTCTCTATAGTTTCTGGTCCATGGGAGACAAGACCCTCCAAGAGAGTAGGCCTGGGTACAGGACTGCACACTGGTTCCTAGTCACAGTGGGAAGGTGACTCCCCTTCAATCTAGTTGGTAAACACTCTCAGTCTGACATGAAATACATTTTTTTTGAATTTCTCAGGAAAATCTCTTCAAAATGATTTCCCAAAGAGAATGCCACCAGGAGGCATAAATTTAAATGTTTCAGTTTTTACCTGAAGTTTCAGTGTGAACAAAAGGGCTCTGAATGTGTGCTCCATCATCATTTCAAGAGCTCTCGCAGAGCTCTCGCTCGCTAAGACACAGGGTAGAAGCGGTGTGTTCTTCCAGACAATTTGAAAAGTAGTGATCATGGAGACAGAGAAAAGCTTTAATTTTTCTATCCTTTTATCTTGCAGGTTGTCACAAATAATGCTTGGATGGCTGCTACTGTGCCGTACTCCAGATTAACAGGGCAGCATGTTGCAGGCCTGGCTGTGGCATGTAGAGGGGAGCTGGAACAAGAGGAAAAGGGAAGGGAAGGCCCACTCTCTGTGCCTGAGTGTCTGAGTGGAGTGTGCTCAGTGCCTAGGCTTTAGCTTAGCCATCACAAATGTGCCAGTACCACAACCTGAACACAGGGGCTTCAGGGTTTTGGTGGGGCCATACAAAGGTTGCTAGGGATGTATGTGGCCACATACAAAGTACAGGGAAGCCCTGTCTATGCTGGGAGCTGGGAGTGTGGTAACATGCAGCGTGCATGTTGGGTGCTGGAGAAGCAGAGTCCATGCTGGGTGCTAGGGAAACAGTATCTGTGCAAGGAACTGGGATGTGGCCATGTGCAGGGTGCAGGGGCAGCATCCATGTGGGTGCTGGCCTTTTATTGCTTTGCTTCTCCTCTCACTGAAGCATCAGGTGCCGAGTGTATGTGGAGGGTGAGGCCTGTGGACTGTGGGGGGCTGGTGGACAGAATCCTGACCCTACCTGGTGACTGGTGGGGTGAGAGTCAAGATACCCACACTCATGTAACTGTGTCAGTGGGGAAGTCCATCAATCAGGGCCATATTGCGCTTTTCTGACAGTCAAGACCAAGTCAGCTTCCTATCATCTCCAAAAAGAAAGAAATGATTATAGTCCAAAGGTGTGACCATCTCAACGGAGCCAGAAACCATGGTCTTTAGGGATCCATCACTCTGGATCTCAGAGGCACTCTTACTTAGCTGCCCTCTGAAGACGTCATCTGGCTGGTGTTCACGTATGTGGATCTCTGTAAGAGTCCACTATATGGAAAGTCCGCCCATTAGGACTGTCATCACTCAGTGCAGTCATTGGCAATGAACAGACTCCCAAGAAATCTCTGAGTGATTCAGTTGGGATTCTGAACCTTTTATACCTTAGCCTATAAAGAGACATATTTTTTTGCAGTGACATCTTTTAAGAAGAGGGAGGAGTCCTGACAGCCATAGATTGAGCTGTGAAGGGCTATTTCTCCAATTAACTCTTCCAGGAGCTTCAACTCACTATGGTGGCCAAATGAGAATCACAATGTGGACATCTCCACCCACAGCCCTGTGCTTTTTCCAAGGATAGGTGGTTGCACTTGATTATGGCAGCAAAAAGTATGTATCTCTACCTCTTCTTCCATAGATCACTGCATGGCTTTAGCCTTGGGGGGAGAAAAATCTAATTTGCATTTCCACCAGCAAGGAGTTTCTTAGCCATTTTACTGCACCCTCCTTAACATCAAATATTATGCCGCTAAATTGCCAATTTGAAAGATGAAAGAAAAAAAAAACATGTATTGTTCTCATTTGCATTTTAAATCACTGTGTGCCTGAGTGCTTCTGCTATGTGACTCATTTGCTCAAATGCCTCCCTTCATGGTTGCTAAGCACATCCCACATGTGGAGGATGTTATCATTTTCCTTATGTGCTGCTGATCTCCTCAATACACACCTTATCTTTTAATGTCTGAAGAAAGACGAAAGCTTGACCTTACAACAATAAGTAGTAATGAGCTAAACTCTCAGTTAAATGACAAAGACTGCTGGATTAAGGTCAAGCACAAGTACACTAATGGGAGACACATGTGGAATAGCAAGGTGATGTGATGGGGATTGTACTAAGGCAGAGGTACCACTCACCAGCCATTAGTTACTGAATGGAACCAGACTTCCCCTGGGAACCCTATAGCATGGATTTCCCTCTATGAAGTGCTCATGCAACTTCTCAGGGTGCACTGAGGGCATTTTTCAGATAAGATTCCTCTGTGTGTGTGTGTGTGTGTGTGTGTGTGTGTGTGTGTGCATGTGTGTAGATGCACACTTGCTTGTGTGTAGTATGGGTATATGTGTGTATGCACAGACACATATGCACAAGTCTGCATGTGCTGTGGAAGCCTGAAGGTGGTTGTCTTCTTCAACAGATACTGGGCCTCTTACAGAACCTGGGGCTCCCCAATTCTGGCTCAGGCATTCTACTGTATCCTCTTCCCCAGTGTTAGGATTATAGGTATGTGCTAATGTGCCCAGCTCTTTTCACATGAGTTCTGGGGTGTGAACTCAGGCTCTCATGCCTGAGCAGTAAGCACAATATCTGTATTCCAGCCAGACCATAGGCTCATGGAAAACAGTCTGCATCATTCACTGTGAATTGTTAAGTGGTGGACAATCAATCTCTTTTTAATTCTGACCTCAATCCTATGTCTAACTTTTATCATGCCCAACTTACAAGTGAAGAACCAGGCTGAGGGGTCATACTCCTTCCCAGAATCTCATGTCTTCTGGACAAATGATACAGGGGCAAGGGAAGCCTTGCTTTGATTGATGACCAAATACTGCCCTGACCTGAAAGTCCAGGACCCAGAAGTTAGAATTGAAACAAAGAGAGAAATGCAGAAAGAGTGGGTGCATGTGCCCATTAATACAAACTCCAGGAAAGCTTAGGGCAAGAATATTTAATAGAGAAAGATAGAGCATGTTTACTGATTATAAGGATTTTGCTCAGCAGAGGAGAACAGTTCTTGAACACTTTGTGCTAAATAGTACCATGTAAATAGACTCAAAAACATCCTTAGACATATAGACACAATTGAGCAGAAACCCATTACAGAAGAATACATGTCTCAGACTTTGTCCAATAGACAAAGAATAAATGAAGCACCAGATGAATTTGAATAGTTTAACTAAAAGTGTTGTATTCACACATTTCTACGCAGGATTGCATCACACAAAAATTTATATTACCCTTTCAAGCTGTTATGAAATATTTTCAAATTAGTGATTATATGCTAGGACCATAAAATAATGTGAATTAAATCTAATGCATTAAAGTAGAAATGAAAATTTAAAAATACATGGAGAAAATTGCTTGTTAAGTTAAAATAATAAATAAAAATCTTGCTAAAATGACAAGTGAGTCCAAGATTCACATAAGCAAGAGGGGGAAAACAACATGGGCTTTGCCAATCTGGATGAAGTCTCCAGTGCAGAGTCCCAAGGTGCAGCCCATGTATATCTTGGAAGACAGAAGGATCCCTTTGGAAGCTTGAATCAAGGATGACTCTATATCTTACTGTTCTAATGTTGCTTTGGTGAACAATTAATTCTATGTCTCAGAGTAGGGAGTGGCAGTCTCATTAAAGTCTCATTGACACTCGGCATTGGTCACCTGCTCCTTATTATTCTTTGAAGTTATGGGTGAGTGCTTTACCTAAGAGACCTTAAGTTTCAATGGAAGCAGACAACTTGCTGTCCAGCAGGCTGGCCTAGGCTAAGGACAGGTTTGTCTTAGCAGTTGTTGTCCAGCCAGTTGTCTTATTCACTGTTCTATTGCTGTAAAGAGACACTATGGTCAAGTGTCTCTTTTTAATATAAAAGAAAACATTTAATTTGGGGCTCGCTTACAGTTTCAGAGGCTTAGTCCATTATCATCATGGCGGGGAGCATGGTGGCAGATGTGGCAGGCAGGCATGTTGCTAGAGAAGTAGCTGAGAACTACATCCTGATCTGCAAGCAGAGAGAGAGAGAGAGAGAGAGAGAGAGAGAGAGAGAGAGAGAGAAAGAGAGAAAGAGAGACTGGGCCTGGCTTTTGAAACCTCAAACCCACTCTCAGTGATGTAATTTCTCCAACAAGGCCACACCCCCTAATCATTGTAATCCTTCCAAATAGTGCCACCCTCTGATGACTAAGCATTCAAATATATCAGCCTACGAGGGGCATTCTCACTCAAACCACCACATTTCACTCCCTGGCCCCCAATAGGCTTATAACCATATTATAGTGCAAAAAAATGGGTACACTCTAACTTCAAAAGTCCCCATACACTATCACAGTCTCAACACTGGTTAAAGTCCAAACTTCAAAGTCTCTTCTGAGACCCATGGCAATCTCTTAACTGAAATCTCCCTGTAAAATCAAAATCAAAAAGCAGACTACACACTTCCAACATAAAAGTGGCATAGAATATACATTATTTTTCCAAAAGGGAGTAAGTATAGTGAAGAAATACTGGACCAAAGCAAGACATAAACTCATCAAGGAAAACTCCAAATTCTGTATCTCATTGTCTGATGTTAAAACATTCTTTAGAACTCCAACTCCTTTCAGTTTTGTTGACTGCAACACACTTCTCTCTCTTGGGCTGGTTCCACTCCCAGTCTGCTTCTTTCCTGGGTAGGTATCTCCAACATCTTGGCTTCTCCAAGGCAATTCAAACCTTACCTTCACAGTTTGATGAAATGGCCTCTCCAGGCCTCCATGCAGGGACAGCCCTGACACACATCTGACTTCAGTGGCTTTCCTTAGCCGTGGAGGGAGATTCCACAACCCCCTTCTTGCATCCTTGATTCACAAGCTAGAGCCATGAGGGTAAAGCTGCCAAATTCTACTGCTTGATGATGCTGGAACTTGGACCCCTCTTCCAATAACAATTGCCTCAGTTTTCTGTAGTTGATGCTTTCCTTTACTGTTTAAGCTTTTCTTTAATTCCTTTTCACAGGTTGGAAGCTTTCAGTGGGCTCTTGACCTGAGGTCACCACTCTCTTATTCCATTTAGCATCAGGCTTTTCTTTACACGTCTTCTCTTCTTGAGCACTGGACCTGACTCTACCCAAACATTTCCTGATACTCCTTTTCTCCTCAAACTATGCATTTTATATTTTCATTTGTCCCACTTGTTCCTTTTCATTATAGATCTACATAAGAATGACCACTAATAATCATATGACAGAGTCAATACTAGGCTGTCTTGAAATCCCCTCTGCCAATGCCATTAATCCAGAACTCTCCAATTTATTCTCAGACAGATTCTTAGGACAAGAGCAAAAGACAGCCATATCTTTTGCCAAATTATCACAAGAATGGACTCTAGTACACTTATCAATATTCTTCCCCTCTGATACTTCTTGAGCTGGGCCACCACAGTTAAGTTACCCTCAGCATTGTCTTCCATGCTCCTACTAGGATGGTCCATTAAGCTCCACTTAAAGTATCCAAGCACTTTTCTAGCCCAAAGTCCCAAAGTCTTCCACATTCCTCCAATAGCAATACTCCAGTCCCTGGTACCAACTTCCATCTTATCACTGTTCTATTGCTGTGAAGAGATACCACAGCCAAGGCAATTTTTTATAAGAGAAATCCTGTAACTGGGGACTTGCTTACAGTTTCAGAGGGTTAGTCCACTATCATCATGGTGGCGAGCATGGCGACAGGCAGGCAGGCATGGTGCTGGGAAAGTAGCTAGAAGTCTATATCCTGATCTGCAATCAGAGAAAAAGACATGAGGCCTGGCTTGGGATTTTGAAATCTCAAAGCCCACCCTTAGTGATGAACTTTCTCCATACAAGGCCATGCTTCATAACCCTTCTTAAGCAGTGCCATTCTCTAATGATTAAACATCAAAATATGTAAACCTATGGGAGTCATTCTTATTCAATTCACCACACCAGGGGGGTCCTTCCTGACCATCTCTGCCTCCTCTCAGAGGGAGTTTCCTGAGGAGCACAGTCCTGTGCACTAGGAATCTCTAAAATCCAGTGGAGAACTCCCTTCTATCCTCAAAGCAAGAAATCCTAGATGACCTAAAACCAATAATGTGTTATATATGGATCCACCAGAGAAAGGAGTACCAAATGGGGGGAGAGAGGGAGGCGTATTAAAAGAAAACAGCTATGATCCAATTCCCCTGCAGCAGCTGCTTCCGAAGTCATGCACAGGAAGGAATTAGAAATGGCGATTCTGGCAAAGTGCCACAGATTTAATGGGGGCAGCTTGAGAGTGAGGGGCTTTCAGGGAAGCTGGTTTAGGGGGACCAGTCCTGTGAAGACTTTCCCTTTAGAAGCCTCACTAGACTCTCACAATGAGAACCAGAGGATGAGCTTCTGTGGCCCTGAGCACTGGCAAGGGAAGCAGTGGGAATCACTGTGAAACACCAGATCCTGGGAAAAAGACCCGCCAAACACCTAATCTATATACTAAACACAATCCCAGTCAATCTCCCAGGAAAACATATGATATTATCAAAGAAACTCCAACATTTACACAGAAATACAGAGTGCCTGGATCAACCCAGATACATGTAAGAAATTGGAGAAACAGTGTTACCTAACTTCAAAACTCAGGACGAAGCTTACAATTCAGATGGATGCAGGAAAAAAAAAAGATAAGATGAACATGGGGCTGGAGAGATGGCTCAGCTATTAAGAGCACTGCCTGCTCTTCCAGAAGGGCTAGGTTCAATATCTAACATCCATAGGCAGCTTACAACTGTCTATAACTCTACCTCTTCTGACTTCCATAGGCATCAGGCATGCATGTGGTACACAGACATCCATGCAGGCAAAATACTCATACACATAAATACAAAATAAAATAAATAAAATGAGTAGATGAACAGAATAAGAGGCAGAGCCCATCCAAATACAGTCAGTGACTTTTTTGTTGTTTTTGACAAAGACATACAGGCAATTCAATAAAAAAGCTATAATCCCTTCAGCAAGGGAGGCTAGAACAATAGGAAAACTCATTGTGACAGCAATAACAACAAAACAAACAAAAAACAAAAAGCAAGCAAAATGTGTAAGAAATGGCAATCAGGGATAATGCTCTGGTATCAAGTTGGTTTCTATGATGGGATATGATTGACATTCTAGTGTCAACATACATACATTCTGGGAATGAACAGGGAGTGAATGGATGCAGGTTCTGTAAGCTGGACTTCCAACACAAGAGCAGGAACTCATAGGTTATCAGTTGGAGGGTGACCCAGGTGGCAACTGGGACCTGGAGAGATTGATATGACTCTCTGCTTAGATTATTATAAACATGGATAGTCACACATGGAGCATTTCCTTACACGTGTTCTTCCACATAGATACGAATACACATGGGGGTCCTCTTTTTCTGTTTTTTTTCTTTTTCTTTTTTTTTTTTTTGTTTTTTTGAGACAGGATTTCTCTGTGTAGTTTTGGTGCCTTTCCTGGATCTCGCTCTGTAGACCAGGCTGGCCTCTAACTCACAAAGATCTGCCTGGCTTTGCCTGTCCTCTTACTGCCAGCTGAGAAGGTGAAACAGCACCTGAGTAACAGCAATGGCATGTGGCCAGAGTTCAGTCCATGATGCCATTATCTACCAGAGAGATCCGAGGGAACCAGCAGATGCTAAGATGCTAAAATGTAATAGGAAATAGGTCAGACGCACACAGAGCTGCCTGTAGGGCCAGGAAGTAAGGATGTGTTCAAAACCAGCCAACACGTATAGGGACTGAAGAAAAAACCAGACCCAAAGGAAGAGAGCGCCCCTAGTGGCTCAAGTCAGAAAGATTCCAGAAGCAAACTAAATGAGGTTACTTTGAAGGTTAATTTGACTGTCACCTGTAACCTAGTGGCTGGAGTCATCTAGGAGACCAAACTCTGTGTCTGTGAGGGAATTGCTAGATTAGGTTAACGGAGGCGGGAGGACTCACCCTGAGCAAAGGTGGCACCAGTCCATGGGCTGGGATCCCGGACTGAATAAAAGAGTGTGAGCTGAGCCCCAGCATTCATCTCTCCCTGCTTCCTGACTGCAGATGCAGTGTGAGCAGCACCTGCCACCATGAATTCCCTGCCACAACGGATTTCAACCTCAAATTGTAAGCCCCAACAACCCCTTCCTTCCCCAAGCTGCCTTTGTCCGTGTTTTGCCACAAGAGTGAAAGTGTAACTCAGTCTAGTAGTACTGAAGTACAAGAGAGGTATCAGATAAACATCTATGCATCAAAAAGAACGACTGAACAGAAGAGGTATAAAGTACTGATAAACACACAAATAAATAAAACACGACAGACTCATCTCTCCTGCAAACAATTCCAAATAATTTACAGAGTTTATCTAACAGTCTAAGATGGTGGAGGAAGACTTACCCAGAAGCTGCGAGTGGGTGTGCAGCTGCAGAGTGACTTGTGGCTGGAGAAGCCAGGTGCCAAGGGGTCACATGCTATCATTGTTCAATTTGTAAGAGAGGGCAGAAAGAACACAGGAACTGGAGGTGGGTAGAGCTGTAAAATGCCCTTCTGGAAATGACTTGGCTAGGGTACACATGAACTCGATTTCAGGGAAGATGTCTGGAGGGCAGGATTGCTGGCAGGGAAACAGGGCCACCGGTGTCCACAGTGAGCGTACACGCCAGAAGGCGCTGCCACAGGGACCCAAGGGATTGATGCTCTCCCTCTGTGAGCCCCTTTCCTGAAGCCCGTCTAGCTGACTGAGATAAATATCAGATAAACCCCAGGGAAGGATGTTAGGAAGGGTCCGTGCTCTGGACTCCTCAAGAATTGTCAAAGTAGTCACAAATGAAATCTGAGGGGACGTGACTAGCCTATAGGTGAAGCCCTGTGGGTGGGATCTGGGAGTAGGAAAAAGACAGTAATAAACAAGGAAATGGCGTAATGCGTGGATTGTAGTTAGTATTATTCTATCCACATTGGCTTGTCATTGTTTAATAACATGTGCCGACCTTCTTAATATTAGATGTTACTCATAAAGGAAATAGACACGATGTTTTGGGGATTCTCTGCACTGTCTTCTGAGTATTTTTGTGTGTTCAAAACTTTTAATGCACCTGCCCTTTAGAAAATACGTTAGCGAAGTTTCAATTTCAGAAAAGTTTTGGACTGTGCTACTTTAATTGCCCAAAAGGATAAACTCTTTATCTTTTAAAAATTACTATATGTATTCTACAGATTTCTATTGCTCTTAGCCTCGGTCTCTTTGCAGTGGGTGATAGCACAGAGATTCATTAACTGGTCAAAGAGCTGAAAATAAGATGCTTTTGAGTGCGCAGCTCTAATGAGGACATCTATATCACTCTCCCTTCCTAAGAGCCAAGGGACAGCTCGAAAGAGAGGGCAGAAAGATCATGGAGCTAGAGGACGGGGGAGGAGTGCTGTAAAGTGCTCTTCTGGACATGACAAGACATACAGGAACTATGGCATACAGGAACTCATAGCAGATGTGGTGATGGGTGCAAGATCAAGCCAGCCGAAATACGAGCCTGGATGAGGAAGGAGTGCATGAGGCCGCCCTGCCTCTAGCTGAGAGTAAATTGCTGCTGGAGGAAGGGTAGTCATGTTCATTGAGGGGTGTAGCCACTGGTAAGTTGTCCATAACTTAGAAAACAAAGCCATACACATGGCAGCAACCCTAATTAATCTCAGCAGGTTGTAAAAAAAAGACATGAGAGTAAGAAGGGGTTGCCTGGGGAAGAAAAAGGGGTCCAGAGGGAGAAGGAGGAGAATGAGGGCCAGTTCTGATGAAAAGACATTATCTACATGTATGAAATTGGCAAAGAATAAATAAAAATACTTTTAAAATAAAATTATTATACAACAAAAATATTTTGCCCATAAGTAGACTTGTCATTATTTTTTAAAGTCATATGTAACAGTATGGGCTTGCATGAGTTTATATGCAGCACATGTGTGCAGTGTCTGCAGAGGCCAGATGAAGGTGTCAGATCCCTTCGAACTGGAGTTACGCTGATTGTGATCCACAGGGTGTGGTCACTGGGAACTGAACCTGGGTCCTTTGTAAGAGCAGTAAGTACTCTTAACCATGGAGCCATCTCTCCAGCATTCAGACGACCACCTCAAGACTCACAGTTCAGTGTCAAGCAGTATGGGCCTCTCCATGTTCCTTGAAATGCATGGACAAGATTTCAAATACCCAATGATTTCCTGACAAAGGCAGATAAAAACAGGAAATTGAATGACAAATTCAGGCATCTTTAGGCTAGATAGTGTGTGTGTGTGTGTGTGTGTGTGTGTGTGTGTGTGTGTGTGTATGTGTGTGTGTAAAAGTTGGCTGAGCTGTCATGTCACTTTGTTCAATATTAAGCAATGTGTTCCTAGGGTCATCACAACAGCATGTCTCCATACCTGTTGGATGAGTCTGTCTTATTTCTTCCAAAGCATTTTGAGTAGGTGCTGAAAAATGAACCCGGGTCCTCTGGAAGAGTAGACAGTATCTTAAACACTAAGCTGCCTCTCCAGCCTTCATATTTTTACTTTTATTTTGAGATGATGTTTAGAATATGAATAGACAAGATATGGTATTGATTTTCCCTGTTTTAAAACTTAATGTAGGGCCAGCAAGATGGCTCAGCATATGAAGGCACTTGTCGCCAAGCCCAGTGACCTGAATTCATTCCCTGGGAGTCCTGTGGTAGAAGGAGAGATTTGACTCCTGCAAGTTGTACTTTGACCTCCACACATGTGCAGTGGCATGTGTATAGCCCACCCCCCAAATAAATACAAAACTGTAAAAATAATCTTACCTCTAACATCTTATGTTAAAAAATATATGAGTTTTTTGTTTGTTTGTTTTGCATTTTGCAGCTTGCTGTCTTTCACTCAATGTAATGCTTTGGACATTCTCACACAGTTTTAGTGAGTTCCTTGTAAGTGTGACTAGGATGGCTTCCTGTGAATGTACCAGCAACTCTGCAAGTGTCCATTCATGGGGCCTCCGACTGCTTCCTCACTTCTTGGGATTTGTATTTCTTTGCTTTATGCCATGATTCCCATTTGCTCTTTGGCCATGGCTCTGGGCTGTGATGTAGTAAACATCAGGGTAGATTCTAATTCATTATGGCAGGTGGTGCTTTTATATGAAGAGGAGATAGGATGCAGACATAGAGGGAAGGCCATGCAAGGGCACAGGGAGACACCAACCCCAAGCAAATGGGCCTCGGGAGAAAGCAGCCCTGAGGACTCCTGGTGATGTGTGTCTGTGGTGCCTGAAGACTTAGTGGTTTAAGTCACTTTGACTGTGATCTTTGCTACAATAGCTGAAGCTGAGCAAGGCAGCTATCCAACTAGTGTTCATGGCCCTGGCCACTCAGCTGAGTACAGGAGGGGTTAAATGACCCATCAGGGCTTTGTTGAAGTGACTGTGGAAGATGTTCACTGTCCTCTAAAGTTCCACAGAAGTCAGTGCCTGGCCTGGGCAGCTGACAGCCATGTCCCAGCTCAGGGGGAAATGGCTTATTTCTGAAACAAAGCAGAACTGGCCATGGCAGAAAGAGACACTACCTGGGACAGATGAGCTTGAGCTTAGGCTTGACTGTGCCTCCTGCAGACTTGGCCCAAGACTTTGTCTCTGACACCCATGTGTTTGAAGAACCCCAAGCCAGGCACAGAGCATAGTGCATGGATGCAGCCCTCCTGGAAGATTGCATCAGAGTCCAGGTCATGACAATGTTCCTGTGACAAGTGCCCGAGGATCATGATAGAAGCGCAGGCGGACACGTGGGATGTGCCTCTTGTATCTCTTTTCTTGTTCTTAAGCAAGTGACTTGGTTTTTGCAGTGCATGGCTTTTCCCTGGAGGCTGAAATGAAGAGATTTCTGGAGCTTGAAATGGCAATAGTCATTAAATTAACCCGGCTCCCCTCAGAGCATCTTCTCGGTTTGTCCTGAAAATGACAAGAGAAAAAACAGACTTAGCATTGGTCCTGGAGCCTCAGGAGCCAGGCAGCTTCTGGGGTCTATTCCATCATCTAAGACTCATTTCAGTCAATTCGATCCTATGACAGTGTTTACCTTCTCAGATAAACACTTGCATTTTTCCCATCACTTCAACAAGACACTATGACAGATAAATGTGTTAGAGAAAATTAAATCCTATGGGTTTATTTATTTATTTTTTGCTTCTTTTTTTTTTGCCCCGAGTGGGTAACGATAATAAATGTGAATAAAAGCAATCAACATATTGCACTGGATATTAGAATTGATGTTGCTAACATAATTAAGAAACTCATTTCATTAAGATTGCTAATTATAAGATGTTAAAAAAATCACCCCAGACTGTATATATATTCAAGCTAGGATTCGAATTTATTAGATGGAAGCAGGCTTAGGAATCTGAACATATGGCTTGAGGTGATACTCAAGGTGACATGAGGAAGGCCCAGGTAAGTGGGGTAGATCCACTGTCTGGACTCACAGCACTGGGAAGAGAGGCCAACCCAAGTAGTTGGGCTCCAGTGTGACATCCTCCACAATCTAAGTCTTTAGGTTCCAGTGTGACATCCTCCATAACCTAAGTGTTTGGGTTCCAGTGTGCTGGGACTATCCAGCCATGGGGCTATGGAGCTCTCCTGACCCACTAATCCAGGGCACTACTTCACCTGCGGTTCACTTCTGACCCCAAGGGAATCCTACCTATCACAGGCAAGACACTGAATTCCATTAAGGGAAAATGTTAAGATTCCCTGGGCAGAGGCACAAACCCCTGATAGGATCCTAGGGTCTGGCTTCTACAGGGACTGGAGCACCAGCTCTTACCTTCAGCCCCAGCTGAAAGGCCTTTGGAAAGATACATCATTGTTTCCCCTCTCCAAACAAAAGAGGAATTAAGCTTTCTATGGTGGTTGTTAAAGCAATAGAAGTTTTGTTTGTTTTTGTAGTTCTGGGGGATGAATCAAATGCTACACAAGCATGCTAGACAGACTCTGCACCCCTTAGTAACAGAATTTTTATACTGCGAAGGTAATTGCTTTAGGTGGGATCTTATGTATGCCTGTGTATCGTCTGGGTGGGGTTCATGTCTATTGAGGTTTCTTTGAGCCCTTCTTAGAAGCTATCTTAGTTTGTTTTGGTGTTGTGTGATAAAATATCCTCACAAAAGCAACTTAAGGGAGAAAGAGTTTAGATTACAGTTTGAGGTCCAGTCTATCATTGTGGGGAAGCCAACACAGGAGGAACAGTGAGCAGCTGGCCACATTAAGCCCACAGTCAGAAGACAGCAATGAATTCATGCCTGACAGTGCTTAGCTTGCTTTTTCCATTTTAAACAGCCCAGGATCCCCTGCCCATGGAGTGAATGGTCCTGCCCACAATTAACATAACTAAGATAATCCCCAAAGGCATGTCTAAAAGTCTATCTCCTAGGTGATTCAAGACTCTATCAAGTTGACAATTAACACTGACCATCACAGATGCCTTTGTTCCTTCTTGGGCGATGTTCATAGAGCAGCCACCAGGCTTTGTGTACCAACTGGTGATGGATGGTGATGTTAAGATGACCAAAGGTGAATAAGAGTGACACCACAGTAAACTCTCTTGTCTCTACCAGTCTGTGTCCCCATCCTGTTCTCTCTTACACACACGTACATGTACACAACACACACACACACACACACACACACACTAGACATACATACACACACACCCCTATGGGAAGGACTACCCTGGATGCCTTTCTCTAGTGGTAGCTAATTTGACCCTGTGAGAGCCAATGGGAGTGTCACCATTGAACTGGTTCTACTAGGTAACAGACACTTGCCCTGAACCCAATTGAAGGCTGTCTTAGGGTTTCTATTGTTGTGACAAAAACACCAACACCCACAGAAGCAAGTTGGGGAGGAAAGGGTTTATTTGGCTTACACTTTCATATTGCTGTTCATCATCAAAGAAAGTCAGGACAGGAACTCAGGCAGAACAGGAACCTGGAAGCAGGAGCTGACGCAGAGGCCATAGAGGGGTGCTGCTCACTGACTTGCTTCTCATGGCTTTCTCAGCCTGCTTTCTTATCGAACCCAGGACCACCAACCCAGGAACGAAACTACCCACAGATGGGTCCTGGCCAATCAATCACTAATTAAGAAAATGTCTGCTGTGGGATGTTCTGTATGGCAAATGTGTTGCTAATAAAGCACTGATTGGCCAGTGGCTAGGCAGGAAGTAGGTGGGACTAACAGAGAGAATTAAAAGAGCAGGAAGGCAGAAGGAGTCACAGATGGCCTGCCAGCCAGCAACCGCCAGGACAAGCAGCATGTAAAGATGCCGGTAAGCCACGAGCCATGTGGCAAGGTATAGATTTATGGAAATGGATAACTTAAGATATAGGGACAGTTAGCAAGAAGCCTGCCACGGCCATACAGTTTATAAGCAATAGAAGTCTCTGTGTTTCCTTGGTTGGGTCTGAGCGGCTGTGGGACTGGCAGGTGAAAGAGATTTATCCTGACTGTGGGCCAGGCAGGAAAACTCTAGCTACAAATGTCTTATTTTGATCTTGTGGAGACATTTCTCAGTTAAGGTCCCCTACTTTCAGATAACTCTAGTTTGTGTGTCAAGTTGACATAAGACTAGCCAGCACAGAGGCATACATCCACTTATGTTGTCATTGTGCAAAACCATCAAGCCAGAGCCCAACTATATTCTCAATGAGTTTTGAAAATATACAGGACTGGAAGAGCAGGTTGACAGCACCACATGTGTGACTTGGCAGGCACTAGAATGCATGAGTGATGGGACAGAATAAACAGCCATTCTCCTGTGAAAACTGAAAATCAGAGTGAGGAAAAGGTGTCATCAGCACATTAGACTAGGGTGATGCAGCCACCATGTTTGTGGCTTTGGGTTGAAGCTCATGAACGTGTCACTTACAAATGACATTGTGGCATGGTGGAGAAAGCTTGGACCTTAAGAAGACTCAGATAATCCTGGGAAAAGTCAAAGCATTGATCAAGTACAGCCAGACTAAACATGAGTCCTCTCTGGTGCAAATACTGGGTATTGATCAAATCAACCATGTTCAGAACATGTTTGGGGTTTGTAACATTTTTATTTATTCATTGAGAGTTTTATATGTACTTACAGTACCTTTTAATCATATCCACCCATCATATTCCCCTTCCAACTCTCCTGGACCTTTCACCCAGTAAACTCTTTCCTAACTTCATGTCTTATTTGTTGCTATTTTTTTTTATCCTACTGAGTCCAGTCAGAGCTGCCCATGTGAGCATGCCTGTGAGCCATCCACCAGTGCTCACACTACCAAGGAAACTGATTCCCCTCTTTCAGCAGACACCAATTGCCAATAGCTCCTTGGCTACTCCATGTTGGAATTTTGAGTTATTTGGTCTTTTGCTGGTTGCCTAAACTTATTTTTAAATAATCCATTCTAGAGCATTAGTGGGTATAGCTGTGGTCAAACTAGCATTAGATGTGTGTTTAAATGTTTAAAGATGGCCTCTGGAGATTGGGAATCCTTTTATTATTGTCTGAAACAAGAGTTTTTCTGATAAGAGATAAGCAGGACATTAGTAATACAGGGAATTTTCCATAATGGAGATTTCTTGGGTAGGGCTGGTGCTAGGTGGGGCTGATAGGATACTTGAATGTCTCCAAAAGAAGGAGTGGAGAAAAAAAATAATTTGAAGGAGGCTTGATCTGTGTATGCATCTGTGAAGTGTGGGTAGCAGCTCTGAGAATAAGGTACAGAGCCACAGTTCAAGTCTGTCACCCATAGTGTTTCCAGGGTTCCAAACCTCAGAACAGCCATTTTTATCTTTTGTGACATCCTATGGTAGTCTTGTTGATTCAGATCTAAAGCCAGGTCTCTGTCTAACAGGGAACAACAGAGGAGAGGAGTAAGGAAATTCAGTCTATTGTCAAAAATTAAAACTCCTCGAGTGTGGTTGTGCAGCTTCAAATAACGATGTATTAAGAGAAGGAAGAACACTGAAGTGCCAGGCTCAGGAGTGCTTAAAGCAAGTTTCACCTTTGGCTGTATATTTTTTTCACATTATAAACATTCATTCATGGTATAAACATTCATGCATGTTATAAATATTCATATAAACTGTTACAGTTTGAAGTCAAATTTCCAATATATTTGCTCAATAATATTTATTTGAATGTTTATAGCATAAAAATCAGAATTAAAATTCTGGGTATATATTTAACCTACTAAGAATTGGGAAAGGGATAAACTAAAGAGCAGGGAGAGCATATAGGAGTGTTCTTGTGTTGTCTTTCCCAAAGGTTTTCAGGAAATGAAAGGAGATATTTTTAAAGCTGAGAATGCATAGGAAAGGACATCAGTAGGACAGGAGACCCCTACACAAATGAGACTGATGGTGTGATGATATGAGGAATAGAAAATTCTAAGCTGTGACCTTGGCAATGAAAGTAGAACAGATAAAGTCATTGTAGATGGGTGAGTAGTATGAGGTCATGTACCTGCAATGAGATTCCCCTCTGGTGTTCATGATCCTATACTGATGCCAAGGCTTGGGGTTAGAGAGGAAGTCTTTGTATTGGAGTTAAGCTTCCTGTGCACACAATGGAATCACAAGTTTAGTAGCAGTCAGTTCAAGAAGGAGGCAAGCTAGTGGAGTGGAAAGGCCTCAAAGAACAGAGTTTTTTTTTTTTTTTAAATAAGATCTGAGCGCCAATGTTTGAAAATGAACAAGAATAAAGCCCACTGACTGTCTCAACAGCAACAAAGAGCATGGTGTCTATGGACCAGCTCAGTGACAATAAAAACACAGGTAACCTTGATAACAATGAAAATAAGGATCACTACTAAATGTTTCTGTAGCAATGAAGAGACAGGTAACCATGAAGCACCTTAAGTCCAATCTTGAACAAGGCAACCACTGACTGCTTTAACAACAATGAAGAGCATGATGCTCATGGACCAGATCATTATAACACGAATCTTAAAAGGTCTTATTAATAAAAACAAACCTGGAGCCAGGTATTGGGGTGAATGGTGAAAGATCAAAGAAACAGAACAAGCCACAGCTACCTCACCTTGCCAATTCCTCAACTAATCTTGGTTCCTCAGACTGAAAGCCTCTGAATCCTCATCCAAATGGATCTAAGCTGAATTGCTGCTAAAAGCTAAAAACTTAAAAAGGCTCTAGTTCCTGGTCCTCATGCCATATGTATCTTTCTGCTTCCTGCCATCACTTCCTGGTATTAAAGGCATGTGTTATTATGCCTGGCTGTTTCCAATGTGGCTTTGAACTCACAGAGATCCAGACAGATCTTTGCCTCTGGAATGCTAGGATTAAAGGCATGTGCTACCAGCTACCACTGTCTAAACTTATGTTTAATATAGTGACAGTTCTGTCTCTGACCCCCAGATAAATTTATTGGGGTACACAATATATCAACCACAGATCATCAACAATGAAGGCCCAGATGACTATCAAAAACCTTAATAACAATAAAAAAGGGCTACCAATGACTGTTTCAATTATAATGAAGTACATGGTGCCTGTGAAACAGCTTAGCAATAATAAATCTCAAGGTTGTGGTCTTAATTTAATTTCTGTTATTGCAATAAAATACCCTGACAAAAAGCAAATTTGGGGAAAAAGGTTTAATCATCTTACAATTCCGTTATAATGTTATAGTCCATTACCACAGGGAAGTCAAGGCAAAACTTGAAGCAGATAGTCACATCCATAGGCAAGAGCAAGGGGAAAATAAATGCATGCATACTTTGCTCAGTTAACTTTCTCTACATAATTCATCACCCAAGTCTTGAGGATGGTGCTGCTCACTTTCATCTGGATTATGCCACATCAATTAACACGATTAAGACAATCCTTAATAGACATACCCACAGGCCAAACTGATTGAGACAATCCTTTGTATATACCCTCTATCCAAGAGATTCTACACTGTGCCAAGTTGACAGTTAAAAGTGACCATCACATAGGCCATCAACTACCTCTACTTCAATAAAGAGAAAGTTGACCCTTAACTGCCTCAACAGCAATAGAAAGTAAGGCAACTGTTGACTGTCTCAATGGCAACAGGGAGCAACATGACCACCAGCAACTTCAGTAGCCTCATTTCAATAAGCTTTGTGGATGTCCTCAGGACCTCCAACTGTGCTCTTAGAATCACAGGAATACCTAACAGTAGTGACTAGAAGTTTTTCTGTCTCAACAGTGTATGGAATATTTATCCTGAGTCAGAAAAGTATGGCAGCTGTAATTCCAGTCTCAGTGGACTTAACCCAGTGTTTAGATAGCTCTGGAAAGGCTCTGCCATCCCTTCAGTAACTAGCTGTATAACCTGGCCCAAATATGTCAACTCTCAGCTTATGTGTGCAGAAGGAAGTGTGACCATAGTATTTTCTGATAACTGCAGAGGGGATCAGAGGAGACAATAAGGTCACATGCTCTGTGAAGCTTCTCCCACACAGAGGTCTGTTCATATCTAGGTAAGACTTTGCTGCATGAGAAGGACAGCACTTTGAAATAGGTACTGCATGCAGTATTTGTTGCTCCTGTGATGTAAGCATGCACCCACTTTGGGTAGCACAGAATAGCAGTTGTGTGCATGCTTGCATATTAGCTGGGCTGGCTCTACCCAGACACTGGTGTCTGGAACAGTGCGTGTGTGGCCAGAGCAACTCAGCTTCACATCCCTTCATTTTCTTGGGTTAGGGATAGCTGGACCTGGCTTAACTGAGTATACCAGGAAAGGAACCACACAAAGCTAAAGTCTAAACACAGAACAGTGGCCTCATCCTATTGGACAAAGAAGTCTCCTGGCTGAAGTGAAAATCCATGGGTGAGGCAAGAACTCCATGTCCTGGAAGAAATTTCAGAGTTACATAATACAGGTGGATAGACTGGTCCAGAGAAGTAAGGTTCACTGTTCAACATCTCCAGATCAGGAGCAGAATTCTTTCATTTACTTGTCTGCCATGAAATGTCTGTGGGCTGGGAGCTAAGGCACACCATGAGCACAATCCCTAGTTACAGGAACCTGAGACCTTCAAAGGAAGACCCTAGCTACCATTCCAACTATGGTGAAGGTATGTGCATTGTGAAGGGTTTAGGGCCAGCCTTAGAGTGATCTGGTTCCCAGTGCCTCCTCTGTGGGATGACCCCTGGGAGGACACAGTGCTTGGCTGATGCTAGGCAAAGAGGCAGGGTGGTGTGACAACATGTCAAGGCAGCTTATGGTGTCTGTGGCCTCACTGCTTATGGGTCAACATTCACAGTGAGGAATGGCTTCTCTGGATCCCATACCTTCCTCTAGGAATGAGCAGTTAGACCTGAGTCCTTTAGTATACACCCAGGGAACCCATCTTCCCATCTTTCCCGGACTTCATGGCAGGGATGTTTCACAACCCAGACAGGGTTCAGTCCAGGCCCTGCTCAACTTTCTCAGAACAGATGAGCTTCCTGGGCTGTGGCAGCAGTTCAGATGAGTCCTTGGGACTCAGGGTCAGAGACCAGCCTGAGATAGATGGCCATTCCTTGCTTTTTCAGTCCATAGTAACTTGGGTTCTCTGAGCCTAGTACCCACTTGCAGAGAGGTATGCTATTGTTCCTTGGCATGCCATTGAGTGCAGAAAGAAAACTCATGCTGATCACATCTTGATCCATAGACATGGGAGATCCTTCTCTTTAGGGGGATTCTTTATCTGGGCTCTACCACACCAGGGAAGGGTAGGTATATTGAGTACTCCTTTTATCTGGGATTCTGGAGACATGGTGGCCCTTACCCCAAAGCTTGCAGAGAGCAATGCTCCCTGATGGGGGGCTATGTGGATCCCAGCATGTCCAATCAGAACCATTTCCTGCTGCACGGTGGTAAGTAAAGCATGTGACAGTGACAGTGTCATCCCTAGTATTTCCCTGGTTCACAGACACTCAAGCTCAACAGTATCAGTATCTATAGCCTGTCTCTCACTGTCTGCATTCTCTTCCCTTCTTAGATCATTCCTGCTTGGTCAGTGGTGCTTTGGGCACCTTTCTGAGAACCAGAGCTCAAGAGGCACACTCGTCAAGACTGGATGTCTTGCAAAGTCAGTGTCTACCTCACTGGATCATCTTCACTGCAATAATCCCAGGGCTGGTGCTGGCTTCCTTAACCAGAAAGTAGTTCACATCTGCAAAGACTGGAGGCCCATAGCCTGGCTTCTAGAGGCTACTGGGCCTGACTGGGTCTCAGGGGCTGAAGTCTTGGGGTCATCAGCTAGGGTAGGAAGCTATGGGGAGAAGAATTCTCTGCCCCTTTTAAAGTTCCTTCTGTAATCCACTGTGAACTGTTTCTCCCATGTGCCCGGATCCTCAAGGACAGAGTTTCACTGCATAGGATTAACCATGGGGCCTGGGGCTGCCTCATATCCTTACTTCCTAGATATTGATCAGTTTAAATTTGGGGTACTTATCCAATGCTCCATCCCATTCTCAAACTATTTTAATGCAACAGTTCCAGTTGGATGTAAGTAAGTATCTATCCTGGAGTCAGTTATAGAAAACTTTCTCACAGCCTGTGTGAGGAGTCTGGGAGCTCCTGGAAGGCAAACAGATAGGGAGTAGAGGGCGTAGACTCAGGCTTCTGGTGCCAATTTCCCAGTGTCTACCCATAAGCCTATATCAAAGAACCTATGATTCCCCAAACCTCACCCCTCCCTCTCTGCAAGACACTGTACTAACTTTAGTAAAAGTAACTTTCAAGTGAATAATAATGATTTTTAAAAGGGAGAGAAGATATATTCCCAACACTAAAAAGCCAAACTCAGCCTTCATCTGAAGACCTATGCCACCAGAATGTTTCAAAATGTCCTTTGAGAAAAAGGAAAATAACAGGAAAAAAAAATCTATGCAAAGAAGTGAAGGTGAAGCAGGAATGGATCCATGAGGGATTAACAATCTCCTTTCTATTACCTTGGTATTTTATCATGCAAACAAAATATGACATTACAGCTTCATTGCACCTGTAACTGAAGTGCTAATGGTAACAGACAGGAGAGAGAAGTGGTCACCTGCCTTAAGATTTGCTGCACAGGGTATGACCCTCCTGGTCATTGGGACGTTGAGTGATGGGTTAATGGTGTGAACCATAAACCAAAAGCAATGGTTGACCTGATAACTCAGAGTTACCAATGGCAAGCTGATAACACAGGTACACACTCACCCCAAACCAGAACTTACATCTTTAAAGGGTAAAAAAGTCGTTTTCAAATGTGGAACAAAGAGGAAATGGGAAAATTTCAACCCAATAGTAGCATGATAAACTCAGCCTTGTCATGTTAAGTAGTCACCTTAACATCAACACTAATTAGTGGAGGCTCCACATTAATTAAAAGGCATTGGTCTGGGCTGGGGAGATGACTTCTTGTCTAAAGTACTTGCGATGGAAATGTGAGGATCTGATTACACACACACACACACACACACACACACACACACACACACACACACATAAATACAAATCAAAGGCACAGGTCATCAACTCATATATTAGTGACTTAAACACATGCTGGTTACAAGACACATATTTTAAACATCTTTACATCTAAACATAATTTAAAGGGAGAGGAGCAAAACAAGATGTCTTGACTTCATATATTGGATTGGGCAGCCATAACAAAATGCCAGAGCCTGGGCAGCTTAAACAACACTTAATTCACAGCCCAGAAGTTGAGCATCAGGGTGCTGGGTGATTTGGCTTCTGGTGACAGCTCTCTTCCTGTGTCCTTGCATGGTCTTCCTGCTCTCATGTTCTTCATCTTGTCATAGGGTTACTCATTGTCCCTGTGGAACTGCCACCCACCCTTATCTCACCACTCAACCATTGTCATCCCACTCACTGACACCCCAGTCACACAGATGTCTAAGGCTTAAACATGGAATGTGAGGTTGGGCAGATAGTGTGCAGCCCACAACATTACCCAACACGGGCCATTAGAAAAGCAAGACTGACAGATAAAGTATTTCAAAAATAGCTTCAGGGTAAAGAAAGCTATCATGTGGTGGTGACCCTTGGAACAAGAGACACAGATCCCTCAACATTCATGTTTTAAGTAGAGAAGTTTAAGAGCCCTAGGACTGGATCCTTATTAGCCTGTCTGTAGGATCCCATCCTAGGATTAACCTTCAGATGTAGCCAGAACCTCAGAACCTACTCACCTCTTGATAATACCACCAACTGGGGACTAGCCCTTCGGCACATGAGCCTGTGGGACATAAGTCACATCTAAACCACAACACTTATGACATGTGATAGACATGATAGACCAACTGAGATAAAGAGACGATAGACAGACAGACAGATAGATAGATACATAGATACATGATAGGCATATGATAGATGGTCTATCAATAGAGATAGATGATAGATAAATAGGTTGGTAGATAGATGATAGATGATTTATTAATACATAAAATAGGTAGTAGATGGTCAATTGTTAAAAGATGATAGTCAATCAACAGACAGAGATGATTGATATATATATGTATATATATAGTATCTATTGATCAGTAGATAGATTAAGACAGATGACAGATGATTGCTTGATCAATTGATTGATAGCTAGATAATACAGACAGATGATAGATAATCAATTCATAGATGATCAATAGATGGGTCTCCTTCCTGTCCTCACTAGAGGCTTTCTGTTGATCCTCTCTGATACTCCTTCATTGATGTTTCCCACACTTTGTGGACTGGGATTTGTGACACAGCATAGAAAAGCAGAGAGACACCTGATGAGCAGTCTCAGACAACCGATCAAGGCCATCCTTAACAGGAGCACATCCTGCTGCTTGCATGTACCCTAGACACAAGAAGCTAATGCTATCCTTACCCCGCCCCTGCAATGTTCCCAGTCAGAACAAAGATGCTGTGTGACCCTGGGAGAGACCCAAATTGAAGACAGCTACATGATTTCCGCTGCACACTCCTCAAGCTGTCTAGGTCACCAGGCGAGGAGACAGAAGCTGCTAAAGCTGGGGCTGTCTAAGCAGATGGATGATGATGCCATTCCTGGCCTGGATCCAGGACAGGAAAAGGACATTTGGAAAAGGCTAGTGGCTTCCAGAGTATGGGTTGTGGTCATTAATAGCATGTGAACACTGGTTCATTTCTTGTGACAAATACATTGTCATTTTTGAAGGTGTTAACAACAGAGGACTTGGGTATAGGTGTGTGGGAACTTGGTATAATGTCTTTGCAACTTTCTGTAAATACAAAATGTTCTAAGATGAAATAAATCTATTTAGGGACTTGTTTTTCAGCCTCCAAATGCAAAAAAAGTACAGGAGTTGTCACTTCCAATTTACAACAAGAAAAGAAAATCAAACATCAGAACATTAGCAACTTTGCTTGACCCATCATGGGGAGAAGGTGTCAGGACAAACTGCCACATAGGAGAGACAGAGGCATACACCTGTCTCCACTGAGGCTAGTTCACTTGATGTAAACCATCTGCAGCTGTGACAAGAATATGAGACCACCAACCATGCTAATTGCATGAATATGGATTGGCAGAGCTGGGCAGAATGTGGGTTTCAGGGATTCAGAATCCCCACTTCTGTGAGTTTTGCAGTTGGAACTCTGGGAGGTCTTGGTGATAAAGAGCCAGGTGCCATCTGCAGGCCATCACCAAGTTCCATGCCGGTCACCTAGAACACTCTCCACAGCTTCATGGCTGAGGGGAAGTTATGTGATTTAGCTTCTGACATCTCCCCACCTCTCTCCTGTCACCCAAAGAAAGGAAGAAAGAAAGGTACTTAGGAAGGATGTGGCCTGTCAGCCACATGTAAGTTGCCAGGTGGTCTGAGAGGTGAATCAGCACAGCTACACCCAGTAAGTTCATCAAGCAGTTTCTTATTTATGGGCAGGTGACATGGGACACCAGAAGCCTGGATTCACTGGGGGACCAGTCTCGTAAGGTTCATGGAAGCTGCCAAAGGAGAAGACGCTTGTGTTCAAGGATAGACTTGTCCTGTACCTGACCTGGGTCAGGTATGCTGTATCGTGTGACTTGCTGGACTAGAACACTAGCAGAAACACCATTCCCAGTCTTGTTTTTTCATGGGTAATGGGAGGAGAGCCTGGCCTGTTCAGCTAGTCCTTTTCTGCTCCAAGTAGGTCACAGTCCTGTGACAGTTGGTCAGTCTTTATTGGTAACTTACTCCTGGGCCAGTGCAATGCACCCATGCTGGTGCTGGGGGAGTGTTTCCAGAGAAGATAACTAAGGATGGGAGACATGTTTGGAACATGGACTTCATTCTCCAAAGGGCTGTGTCCAGATAGAACAGGAAAGAAAATCTGGGTGTGGTAGAGCTTGCTGCCATTTCAGCTATTCAGGAGGTTGAGGTAGGAGGATCACAAGTTCAGGGCCAGCCTGGGCTACAGAGTGAGTTCAAGGCTAGCCTGGAAAACTTACTAAGATCTCATCTTAGGATAAAAAAAAAAAAACAGATGAGGGCTGGGATGCAGCTCAGTCGTAGGATGCTTGTCTAGCATGCGTGAGGTTAGAGATTTCATCTCCACCACCACAAAATCAAAACAAAGCAAACAAACTAAATAAATCAAAGGCTCACAGCTAAAAGGGATGAAGTGTGTGGATCCATTTTAAGAAGGTGAACCTAGGAAATACCAAAGACAAGAGTAGGGGCAAACCAGGAATCAGGAAGTGGAAGGGTTATGGCTCCTACAACAGTGAACACGTTTCTACAACCCTTGCCCAGGTTGTAGAAAGTACTAACAATATTCGGCTTTATGTTCAAAAGTCCAAGAATTAAAGGCAAAGGAAATATTCCTGAAAGAAGCCAGAGGACAGGACTGCTCTCTCAGAGGAATGTGCATAAGAATCACGTTGGCCTTATTAAAATCATGAAGGTGGGAGATGGTGTGCAATGTTCAGAGTTGAGAAAACAAAACAAGACAAAATGTCCTGACTTTAAATTCTCTGTCAAGTGAAGTCATCCCTTGAATGAAGCAGCATTGAAAACATTCTCAAACAAACAGGGCCTGCAGGCAACGTTCCAACCAACTCCCCGCAGGAAGGAAAATGATTCGTGCAGGAAACTCAGGTCTGCAGAGGAAGGAGGTTGCCAGAGAGGAAGAGAGAAGAAGTGGTAGTTACAGTTGCTTGTTATTAATTGACTTAATAGAAATGGAAAGGAATTTATAGGCCACCAAAGGTGTGAGTGGGGGCTATGGAGAGCCAACAGGAAGGAGGCCATGTTTGAAGTGTTAGAGGGCAGTATGTGATTACTGCTGTAAGGAGTGTCCATCTCATGGCAATCTGTGAGTGTGTACTATAGACCCCAGGGAATCCATCATGGCTGAGGAGAGTTGGGTGGGCTGTGAGTGCATGCTATAAACTTTAGGGAACCTGCTATAGCTGAGAAAGGGCTTGAGCAATTTGTTAAGAAGAGAGAGAATGCAGAATACTTCAAAAATGCTCTGCTGAACCCAGAGAGGCAGACAGAGAGGAGGAGAGGAAATAGTAATAACCAACAAATGACAATCACAAGCTTGTCAGCTATGAATTCAGCCATATAAACAACCAGGTTAAAGAAGAATGGCCCAATATACCAGTTAGAATGCAGACTGTCAGAGTGAATTGAAAAACATGAGCTGCATACTGTAAAAGAGAACAATTCCACTTGTAAAGAAGACAGGCTAGAGTGGAAAGGATGGGGAAATACACACCACAGTAACACTAATCAAGAGAAAGCCAAAGCCTGCACATTAATATTAGGGGGAAAAAAGCTTCAAAGCAAGGCTAGCAGGGATAACAGAGCACCACACAATGATGAAGTGTCCATTGTCTCAAACAACAGCACTAAGACAATAGCAGACTGCAGACACTGGGTTGATATCATCATTAACATCATTAAAGTCAATTGGCTTCTATACACCAGCTCTGAACATTTGGAACCTGAAATTAACACAGAGCACTATCTTCAACAATACTACACACAACCATATCCTTGTCTGAGATTTTATTCTTGTGGGTTCAGGTATCTAGGGGCCACTGCTGTCCAAAATATTAACATTAGTCTTGGCTCTTTGGAGAAAACATAACCATGAGGCTTCTATTACAGTATGGTGTGATGGTGCTTAGATTCCCTATCAGTTATTGCAGCTAATCTTACTTTGTTCTCATCATGCCCAGCTTACAAATTACCATTTACCCTACATGTGCACACACAGGAAAAGCTGTAGCAGATGTAGGGTTTTGAAGTGACTGGAAATCTCAAGTACTCACAAAGGGTCTTGAAATGTATCTCCACAGATAGGTGGATTACTATACACTGAGGCTCCTAAATACTTAGCTATGTTTAACAGAGCATACAGAATCCAGGTACGTGATGTGATAGAACTCCAGTGAAAGATATGAGCAAAATGGATGGGATTTCTGGTTCTTAGATTCTAACAAAGAGACTTCAAAGTTGATGCAGAAGGCGAAAGTCCAAACATATCCAACAGGACATGAGAGAAAAACTGGGGACTTGTGTTTCCTAGTGCCCAGACTGAAGGGAAGTACTAAAAAAATTAGGCCAGGGTGAAGCTGATGTAAGAACAGACAGAGACACCCAGGGAACAAGACAGACAGCCCAGAAATAGAGCATTGCGGAGCTCGTCAGCTGGTCCCTGAGAAGAGAACACAGGATTCAATGAGAAAGGCATAGTCAGTCTTCACAGGGAGCTGGAAAAGGTGTAAAAAGAAAAAGAGAATCTTGACAGAAGAGTTAACTAAATATGTATCATCATTCTAAATACAAAACTCGAAACGCTAAGCCTTCTTGAAGCAAATGGGAAATCTAGGGGCCTGGGTTTAGAGAGAGTTCCTGCTGAAACTATGAGAGAAACATCTGCAAAGAAGCTGCTAACCTGGTCCCTGATTAATTTATTGTTCTGCACAAGATAAGGTCAAAGCAATAAAAAGATAAGCCATGGACCAGGAAAAAGTATTTATCAAACATGACTCTTAAGGGACTCCTATCCCAAGCATACAAAGAAAGATTGGAATCCAGTGACAGGAACACAGCATGGTTAAAAAAAATCAGACAATAAGTCTAAACAGCTATCTTGCCAAGAGAGGATATGCAGGTGTCAAACACTATCATTGGACAATTGCAAATTAAATTAACAAGTAAGCTATAAGCACATGCCTGCTACAATTGTTAAAATGCAGGGGGAAAAGCCCTAAAATGAAACATCAAATGCTGGTGAGGTTGGGGAGGGAATGTGAGCTGCATGGGCATTCCAGAGACCAGCTGACTGTCTTTTATTAAATACTGGAGAAAGCTTTACCATGCAATTAAAAAAGCCCACCTGGAGAAATTTGCACAACTGATGTGTAAGCTTCTGGATGTGTGTGTCTGATGTGTCATGACCACCAAAGGCTAAGAGCAGCCAGGTGCTCCTGGTGAGAACAGGTACCTGAGGTGTGGGATAGTCAGACTGTGGGGCATTGCTAAGCAATAAGAACAACTGAGAGGTATAGTTAGAAAAGCATGGGGATGAATAGAGCATGAGTATGCCAAAGAAGGAGAAGAGAGGAAGGCGTTTCCTAAAGAAGACGAAGGGAGTGAAGAAAGCATGAAGAAGGAAAAGATGGGGGAGAAGAAGGGAGAAAAATCAAGCTGAGAAGCCCACATTTGGCATGATTCCAAGGATGGGACTGTCTGGAAGAGATAAGCATAAATAGAGATGGCAGGAGGGAATTCACGCCTGGTACTAAAGACACAGTTACAATTTGTGGCTAGAGAAATCATAGCCCCAAGGGGAGGGACCCATTGATGTTGTTTTTCTAAATGGTCATGTTGTCACACTGCCTTCTAAATACTTACGTCTATGTCTGTAGATTTACGCTGCTCCCAAACTTGGTCAAACACAGAAGCTTTGATTTCAGTGGGTTAATAAAGCCTCATAATTGTCCCAGGTGCTGAAAATCAATGACAGTGAGTGATCAACCTTGGAAGGCACATCTATACCGATATCCCTCACCAGAGATCAAGTAGCATTGTAGAAGATGAGGCAGCAAGAATGTAAGACACTACCCTCTGGACATGACTTGGCTGTGGTTACCTACACAAGATCATGCCAGCTAAAAAGTCCAGCATGGAGTAGGGAAGAACTCCTGAAGCCTCCTCATTGAGGAGTCATGGGCAGTTGATGGTGCTGGGAGAGGGGGAGTCACTTTTCTTGAGGTTATGTGGCCACTGGAAGGTTGTACAGGCCCCAGTGGAAGACCCCATGCCCACATGCATGTAGGCAGCACCAAGTGGACTCAGTAGGTTATATAAATAATTATAAAAAGGCAAAGTATCAGTAACTGCTGGGGACTGGGGGAGATGACAGGGCTGAAGAGGTAAAGTACAGCTGGCCACATGACTCTGCGCAGTTGCCATGTCGATACATCCTATGAATTACTCATAGGTGCACACATGACAGGAGGCATAGTCATTGCAGAGATGTCACCTTGCACCAGCAGGTCGATTGTCTTAAGTAGGAGACCTTCACGGGCAGATTTAAGAACTCTGTTGAGAGGTGGAGGGATCCCAGATGGACTGGGGCTGGGACAAGAGGCCCTGACTGTGTCACATATGTGCTAAGAGCCTCATGATGGGTCTGGACCTCAGTGGCCTGCAGATCTCAGCAGAAAGAATGAATTAGTTTCTGCTCTCATAGGTCAGCTCATAAGTTGGGACAAAGGTACCCTCCTAGTGTATTATGTTACAGGTACATACGGGTAGGGGACATGGGAAAAATCTGGGCTCATTTTTTTATACTTCTGTCTCTATAAAACTTTCCTAAAACAAAATCTATCTGATTAAAATGGTACATTCTTATTGTTCTACAATTCCATACACACACATGGTTTCATACACAGATAAAACTCATTTTAGTTAGATTCTGTCTCTATTTCTCTCTCTTGTCCCCTTTCTCTCCATTTTTCTTTCCATTTAGTCCCTTTCCACTTGTGACCTACTGAGTTGAATCATGAGCCCATAACAGCTGTGGTTACTTATGTAACACACAGTTGGGCCCATCAACATTCCATCATGTCTGGGGAGAGATTCATAAGTTCCCATCTAGCCTTAAAGAGCTATCATGTCTGGGGAGAGATTCATAAGTTCCCACCTAGCCTTAAAGACCCTCGTTCATGCTAGCAATCCTAGTTCAACTCGGTGGGTCACAAAGAAAGAAAAAAAATGCACCTAAAAAGTCCACTTCTCTAAATGAAGGTAGCAGGTGGCCCAAAGCCCACATTTCCACCACATCACAATAAGACATTTATGAGTCACATTCATAATTCAATTCCGTCTCAACCAGGTAGCACGGACTTTGGGCCTCTGCATTAGTTACTTTTCTGTCTTTGTGATTAAACACCATGATCAGAAGCAACTTGTGGAAGAAAGAGTTCATTTGTATTTAAGGTTCCAGAGGCTGAGAGCCCATTGTGGGGTGAAGCAAGTGGCAGGCATGGTGGTAAGAACAGAAAGCTGGAACATCACATTTGCATCCATACACATAAAACAGAGACCCCGGGGAAGAATTTCCTCCAGCAAGGATCCACATCACAAAGGCCCCATAACATCTGTAAGCAGCATCACTAACTGGAGACCCAGTGTTCAAACACCTGAGCCTATGAGGGACATTTCTCGTGTAAATTAGCACAGTGTGTGTGTGTGTGTGTGTGTGTGTGTGTGTGTGTGTGTGTGTGTAGATGGATTTTTCTTTGGGCCACCAGCTCACAAAAAATGACACAGATTTATTAACTATGAAGTCTCAGCCTGTAGCTTAGGCTTGTCCTACTAGCTCTTATATCTCAAATGAACCCATTTCTATTCGTCCGCATGCTGCCACATGACTTGTGGCTTTTACCCCTCCTCCTGCATGTCTTGCTCCCTCTGCGTCTGGTTGACAACTCTGCCTTTCTTCTTCCCAGAGCTCTCTCTGTCCAGAAGTCCCTGCTATAGCTCCTACCTAGCTATTGGCTGTTTAGCTTTTTATTAAACCCGTCACAGTGACATAGCTTTACACAGTGTAATCAAATATTTTGCAGCATGTGTGTATGTGTGTGTGTGTGTGTGTGTGTGTGTGTGTGTGTGTGTCTGTGTCTGTGTCTGTGTGTCTGTCTGTTTGTCTGTGAAGTCCAGAGGAGGATGTCAGCTGTCCTACTCTATCACCCTCCAACTATTCCCAGGAGACAGGGTCTCTCACTGAATTCATAGCTAGTCTTGCTGGTCAACACACCCCACAGATGGGCTTACCTCCAAAGCACTGGGATTACAGGCACAGGTGGCCATGCCTGGCTTTTTATGTGGATGCTGGGATCCACACTCAGGTTCTAATGCTTGTGCAGCGAATGTGTGTAAATGGTGTTTCCTCTGAGCCCAAGCCTGGCTTTTTCTTTTTATTAACATGGACTCTGGGGGATTGAACTTAAGTCCTTACGCTTGCAAATTTATTTCCTCAGCCTAGTCCCAGGACCTGTGGCTTCCCTCCGGGCCACAGCACATTCTCACTTGCTCATCACTCGCTTGCTTAGGATTGGACAGCCTTGTGTCTCCATTGGTCTTTCCTCCCCTTTGGCTCACTAAGTGCAGAACTCACTGTGTGGAGACACGGCTGTAGTCGTAGGGTTGGGTCGGGTCGGCTTCCAAGGACAGTCTTCACAGGGAAGCATGCTCCTGTTTCTTCTTTCACGGTGACTCAGCCTCATTAGGCCTAATCACTGCAATTAGGGCTCTGTGACACACGGTAAGTGATTTTAATATCCTGAAATATTTTTTAAAATGACTGTTTCTACAACAATGGAAATGCCACATTGTCCCAGAGACTAATTTGGGGAACGTTGGAACTGTGCTCTATTCACAGGGTTTATTCTTTTTAAACTTCCGGCGACTCCTCCTTTCCTTACTTTAACCTTCTCTATTGCAGGAGCCTTCAAAGCAGAGCTGGGTATCTGGGTGGCTGACTTCTCCACACCCCTGCCTGCCTGCCTGCAGAGAGGGGCATGAGGCGGCGACTCCTCAGCCCCTGGGGATGCCCCTGCTGCTCTGGCCAGCTCCCAGGTCTGGATGTAAGGTATGTATCACCTCAATGTAGTCCTGGCTCCTCAGTGGTCACTAGGGCAGGAAACTCCTCACCATATCCCAGTGCTCCAGGCTTCATGGCCCTCATGGCCCGCCCCTCCCTGTCAAGAGCCTGTCTGCAGAGCTGAGACTTCACATTGGAGGTCAGATCCAGGGCAGGCAGGCCGCTTCCTCGGCTGGGCCCCACCAACCTCAGGGGTCTCGATCCTTTCTCAGTGAGCCCATGTGAACATGTAGCTCCTCCGAGCCGCCTTAATTCTGTGAGGAAAAGATATTTGTGGTGAGCAAGTGGGAAAGGGGAGAGGCTAGAAGGAAACCGCAACCGCTCCCCACCCCCACCCCACCCCCCCCACACAGGATGCATTCGGAGCCATATGTCCCATTAGGGAAACAGCTACATAAGTCTCCAGGCATCTCCGCTCATCCTCCAGGTCAGCAGCCAGTCTCCAGGGCGCTATCCCGTGGATCCCCAGAGGTTTGTGGCTTCCCTCTTTGCCCATCCTGACCTGAAGCAATTGCCAGGGTTGGGCAGTGTTCTGAGCCGTGGAGTCGGATTGAACGTTGTGTCTTGCTGTAATGAGAAGTTACTCACTAAACAGATGTGGGGTTGGAAGCACAGGAAGGTCAGATGCTTAGCCCCAAGCCACACAGCTTTCCAGGAGCAGACTGGGACCCGTTCCTACCATGATTCCATGGCTGCATCCCTATATTCCTATGAGGCCTTGGTGTCAATACCTGCTCCAGCCAATGACAGTACTGCAGGGAACCTGAGGTTGGCTTTTCCTGGGAGACAGAGACTTCTCATATTTCCCACATAAGAAAGTTAAGCATCATAGGCGTGATGTTTTCTGAGCTACGTCCTCCTTGTAGTGATGATCCCAGGTTTTAAGCATGTCAGCTTGACTCTCACAAATGGTGACCATTTTGCCTCTCTGTCTGACATGTTATATCTGCGACCCTCATCTGGCTGGGATGGCAAAGCAACTTTTGTCTTGCTTCACCCCATCAGGATTGACCTACTGTCCATGTGGAGGATGGAGACAGGCTCTGACCTGAGGCTGCTGAGACCAGATATGGGCATGTCCCTCTGGGTCAAGGGCCCCACATGGCTCCTGGCCCTGACCAGAGGGAGCTGGAAGCTGGGCCTTTCTTTTTCTCCTGGGTAGCAGTGTCCCCCACACACTGCTTACACATTTACACACTTACTTGCAGCCATGTTCCTAAGCACGTTTGCTGGAGAGTACAACAAACTTGGACATGCTCCTTCAGTGTCCAGCTTTTCTGTTTCTGCCCCAGCTCAGGGCTCTGGAAGTTCATCTGTAAGATGGACTCCATCATCTACATGTAAAAAGGGGCTAGGACAGGGGGAAATGAGGACTGAAACATCACACTGCAAGAAAAGTGGCATTTAGATGACTGAGCCTGGACTTCCTCATTGCTATTAATGCCGAGCTCCCTGGCCATCGAAGTAAAAGAAGAAACAAGATGAGACGTGGCATGCTGTCCCCTATAGTCAGAAACACTAAGCCTAATTCTGTTTCTATTCCTGCCCTTGCTGACTCCCAAGAGGAATGTGACGCCATTGAAGAACAGAGAGGAAGTTTATTTGGGCCAGCTCTGCTGGGTGTCTGAACATTGCCTTAAAAAGCATTTGGGATCTACACAGTAAGCACCGGGGAAAGGGGTAGGGGAACAGCCCGGGGCCAAGGCTGCCTTTTGTAAGTTTGATTTCTCCTTTAATATTAAGTCACTTTGATGAAATCACAGTGCCTCCTTGAGCCCTGGCATTTCTAAAGAATAGACTAAGTATCTCTACCTTAAAGGTTGCTTTATTTAATGAAAATTATTATATTTGAAAGTGCTCCTTAAATTGTCAAGTACTGGAGAAATGAGGGTGAGAACAATTATATTATTATTTTTTTCATCGAAGTTGGGTAAGTGCATGAGGTGAAGGTTTGGAGGAGGGAGAATGGAGGATGACAGAAACCCACCCATGGAGGTCTGCATGGTTGGCTGGGCATCACAGTTCTGGAACATATTCTCTCTGATGCCTGAGGGACATCTCACTCCCACTGAGCCCTAAAGATGAGGTTCAGGAGAGGCAAAGGTAGGAGAGGAGCCTGGCAGGGACCCTGGCCAGTCTGTTACCGCAGAACCAGTGTGAAACTTGTCAGAACCCAGGTGAAGTCACTGTGTCAAACCCTAACAATAAGGGGATGAATTAAGCCAGGCGCCTCACACATATAAGTGGTAATAAGAGCCATGAGAGGAGACTCTGTCAGAACCACAGCCTTTCACAAGGGGCACAGGGATGTTTCACAGAAAATACTTGAGCAAAGCTATCCATTCTGAAACCACCTTGGGCAGAGACACCCTTGTTATGGAAGATGGAGTCCAGGGTTACTGGGGCATGGTAACCTGTGTAGTCCTCCTTGCATTGACTTCCAATTTCCCCCTTCACCCCTCTCAGTGAACCCGTGAGTATTTCTCCTGTATGGTGAACATTGCACCATATACACACTGCTGTTCTTTGAGAGCCTTGTTTCGTTACAGGTCCACATAGCATCCCGCACTGCTGGAGAGAACAGCGTGGTGGTCAGGCTTCTGAAGCTGTAGACTTGCTCTTCGTAAAGCATAGGAAGGAAACTAGGCCTCTGTCTCAGTTGCCAGGCTTTTGGATGAGTAGCTGAGAGAAGATGGGGAGTGAAGGCCTCCTCAGCTGGGATCTGTACCCACGCATTCAGTAGCCAACTTCTGGGAATTGGGTTCTGTGTAGCCTCCCCAGAGGGCTCAGTGATGAAGCTCAACCCAGAAGCCAGTGCCTGATTACTTCTGTCAGTGGCCTTGGTAATAAGTCAGCCCTAACTTGAACCCAGCACTCCCCTTCCAAAGCACTCAGTTCCCTCTCAAAAGCTGGACTGCCCTAGGGTCTCTGGTTAAAGTGCCAGTTTGTCCCCAGGTCCTTCCTGTGACTTCCCCTTCCAGCTTCTGGGGAGCCCAAGACAACCATCCAGGAATCACCTCAGTAGGAAATGGGTCCCACATGAGTGGTGGATTCTTGAATTCTCCCCTTGGGATGCCAGTGCTGAGTGAGTTCAGGAGAGTGATGCTCTTGTGTGGAGTGAGAACAGCTCTTGTAGTGCTACCCACAGAGCCAGAGCCAGAGCAGCCAGGTGGCATGGCTTGAACAGGGTCTGCAGAGGGGCTGACACATGGGGTTCCTGGGCTTTGAGGCACAGTCCCACCTATTTGCTTCCAGCTTCTTCCTATTGGTACTTCCTGTAGCCAGAGATGTTCAGGCCTGAAAGGCAGCTGGAGGCTTGCTGACATATCTTCCCGTGGGTTATGCAGAGGACCCATGCCCCACAGAATGACCATTGGAAACAGCAGCGGGAGGCAGGCTAAGTGCTGTTCACCAATCAAAACCTGGGCAGATTCGGTGGTGATGCCAGGCTGGGCATCAGACTTCTGTGTTCTCAAATCACAGGCACCAATGTGCCTTGGAGCTTAGAGTGTTGGAAGCCCCATTGAAACCTGTTCTTCTAGTTACTCTGGAATGCAGGAAGCCCTGCATTAATCTATCGATGAAAGCTCAAAGGCCTCAAAGAGTGGTCAAGCTGTACATCTGAGGTCACCCAGAAGGCCCTCTCCTTCCTGGGCCATCTAGCTGAAGTTTGATCTCAGCTAATCTCATGCCATTCCGTGTCCCACACACTTTCAGCCTGCAATGGCACCTTCCTCTTTATGTCCCATCCCCAACCCAAGCATTCCTCTCTTTGGCCCATGGATAGCCTCCCACCTTCCCACTAGTTAAAGGCCCAATTTCTCTGTCTCCTTCATTATCTCTCCTCTGAAATTAAACTGTCATTTAATCGTGGGCTGATTTTATGGTTTAATTTCCAAGGGCAGTTATTTCCAGGTTTAGTCCGCGTCATTGTCGCCTCTGTGAGCTTCAGCGGTATTGATTCCGTAACTGAGACGGGTTTGAATGTGTTCTGTTCCACCCTCCCCACCAGGTACCAGGGCCAAAGTCACCCTGGAATAAAAAGTCTAAGGACTTTCTCAAAGATGTTGAGTCCTGCCACCCAGGAAGCTGAGGCAGGAGGCTAGGGAGTTTGAAGCCAGCTTGGGCCACGCAATGAGACTCTATTTCAAAATTAAAATAAAACAAACAAGAAATTATAAAACCACCATTCTTGGGGGAAATGTGAAGTGGTTTGTGTTCCCCCACATTCTAAAGTGTCTGCACATTACAGGAGTCTGGGGACATTTTACCCCACTGAAGGTAGAGAAGCTTCATCTAAAATTGCTCTAATTTTGGAAGTGTTTCTTTAAAATTTTTAGTATAAATTTTTATGTGTATATATATATGATATGAATGATTGTGTTCCTGCGTGTGCATGTTTTTATGTATGTGGGCACACATGCCTGTATTCATCTGTATGTGGAGCCCAGAGGTTGACCTCCGTGTTCTTTCAAGGGTCATCAACCTCATTTTTGGAGATAGGGTCTCCCATTGACTTGGGGGGGGTCACTGATTCAGCTAGATGGGTTAGCCAAGGATTCCCAGATCTTCTTGTCTGAGTCTCACCTGTTCTAGGATTCTAAGCACAGCCCCCCATTCCTGGGTTCTGGGGCTCACACTCAGGACCTCAAGCTTACAAGGCACAAACTTTCCCAAGAGTACCTGGAAATGTCCATTCCAGTGACCCAGCTCTGTCAACCACTGGACACTTACTTTTACAGTCATTGTGCCCAAATGCCTGGTGAAACACTTCAATGGGAAGAGACTTTGGTTCCTGGTTACAGAGGTTTCCGTAGACCATCCTTAGATCCACGGAGGCAGAACCTTGTGGCTGTGGGAGCATGTTACTATAGCTACTCACCCCATGTCAGATAGGGAATAGAGAGGAAAGGACCTGGGACCAGCCACAACCTCCTAAAGCTCACAGAATCAACTAAAACAGCACCAGCAGCTGGGACCAAGCCTCAACATGAGAACTATTTGGGGACACTTACTGCTGAACTACAGCTGACTTCTTTCAGCTCTTTCCTTCCTAAAGCAATGGTGGCACTTCAGCAGGGCTCTGTGTCGGGGACATGGTTAAATCCACACTGCATCAATACTCTATCCCTCTTATATTTCAAAATATGTGTGAGCACAGTCCCCCCTCTTCCTCCTAGTGGGTTCATTTTCTTGTGCTTCGGTTTTTGCATCTTAGAGCAGACAGACGCTCATCTACTTTATGCACTGATTTTTTTTTTTAATGTCCTGGGAAACAAGTCTTCAATGATTTATTGATCTCTTGTTTTTAATGATCCTAATTAATTTGTTTGTGTGTTTAGACCTCAATTTACTAGATGTAATTCTCTGAGCACTTGACCTGTACAGGTGGTCACGCTCTACATGGGATACAATCATAAATAAAGCAGGGACAGGCCTTCAGTGGTCATTCCAGCTTCAGGGCAGGCTGGTGGCCACACTAGTCTGCATGGTATGCTCCAGCAAGGTCTAGAGATAATATCAGTGGGTATCATTTAAGACACCCAGAGTGCTGGGGTCAGAAAGAGGGCCCCGAAGACACCAAGTGTGTGCATTTAGAAGGCTCAGGGGTCTGCAGAGATGCTGGCCCAATAGGACCAGCAGTCAGTTCAAACTACACATATGTGAAGGGTCACATGACACTTGAAGGAGGCATGGCAGGGTACAGAGTGGGTAAACTTCCAGAAAGAGGCCCAGTGTGGAAGTGGGACACATGGTGACCACACCTCCTTCTGTTCTCCATTCACAGTGGTCCTGAGGCAGGAACCGAACATTCCTCTCTCCATTCTATTCTATTCTATTCTATTCCTCCCTCCCTCCCTCCCTTCCTCCACCTCCTTCCTCCCATCTTTAGTTTTTACTCCTTTCTTTCTCCTCCCCTCCCTTTCTTCTCTCTTCTTTTAGCTCTCTTTCCTTCTCTCTCCTTTTTTCTTCCTCTCTTTTCTCCCCTCTTTTATGTCCTTCCTTCCTCCTCTCTTCTCTCCCTCCTTCCTTCCTTCTTCATGAGGAAGTTAAGAATGTGCCTCTATGGGCACAGGGCAGAGTCTGGCCTGGTGCTAGACAGAAGACTGTGTCTTGCGGTGTGAGGGTGTGTGTTCTGTGCAAGTCTACTTACTGAGAAGGCGCTGAAATTTATGTTCCACAGAGGAATAGATATGTTTGTTGTGTTCACAACATATTGGAGATGATACTGTGTCTCTCTCTTCCTCACTGATAATGGCTTGCTTTGTGATTGCGTCATTCCAATGGACTCAAGTTGTGGTCCTGCTCTTGGCCTCCCATTAAAGATTGAGGAGAATTCAGGAAACGCAGCAGGAATTTTGCAACACCTAACTCACTTCTTTCAAGCTCTCTAGTACTGTCCAATAACTGTAGATTCTTGTCAAGCCTGCAAGACTATAGGGTGGCTGGAGTTGAGACGCTAGTCACTTTGTTGTGACACTTTATTCCACTTAGGTTACTTGTTGGGAAATATGGTACCCATGGTTGAATCACTTAGCTCATTCTTGTCCAAAATTTTATTTGTAATATTTGTACATTATTTTGTTGTTTGTAGTACCTGTGTAGGGCCACACTTCAGGGGTTAGGGTACCATCCTCTATAGAAATCTAATACTAAATACTCATTCAGAGGTTTCCATACAATCCTACTTTGACCAACTGGTTACAAATTCAGGGGCCCACGGACTCCCTCACTTCTGTTTTCCATAAGCTACCATGGCAAAAACTCAAGAAAGCGACAAGCTTTTGTTTTAGTTGCCTTAGAGCCAAAGGGCACAGGCTAGAACCATCTACACAGAGACATATGAGGGGGTCTTGGAATATCCCACGTTATCTCCAGGTCCCAATCTGTGACATCTAGGAGCTTCTAGGTCTGTGATTTTAGGGTTCACCACATGGCCAGATAAGCTGAATAAATGGGCAGAGGGTGGAACTGGGTCTCTGTCAGTAGCTCTCTGCTGGAGGTGGGACACAGGTCATAACCACAGCCTATTGGATGGCTGGTGTTAGAGCTGACCCAGAATCAGCTGCCTAGCACATAGCTGTCACCCTATTGCACAACTTCAGGTGTGCTCTACCCCCTCTAAGTGATAGACAGTTCAATCACCTGTCAGTCATCTTGGGAAAGCCCAAGGACTGAGAGATCCCCTCTCTCCCAAGGAAGGTGGAGAAAGGAATGCCATTCCTCTGTTTGGAAATGTGAAGCCTTTAGTGCTGTGAAGAAGAGTATAGCTTCCACCCATACCTGTCTCCTGTGTTCCTGGGCAGGGGTGAGTCTGTCTAGCAGGAAGGAGATGTGAAGTCCTTGGTTGTCTCACTGACTGTGATGGGGAAGGAGTTTCTCTTTCTCCCAGATACTCAGAGCACCAAAAACTCCCACCCATCATCCTGCTCCCAGACCTTGACTTCTAGGTCAGACTATTCTCAGTTTGTTGGCTTATTCTGGGAATTTCCGTCTTCGGCATTACACACAGTTGCAGTCTGTGGTGGGCAGTGTGAATTCTGACCATCAGTGCCAAGTATTGTATGTGTGTGCACAGGTGTGTGCGCGTGTGCATGCCTTAGCTAGGGCAAAGTGCAGTCACTTTTCATTCCCAGTGGGCTCTTGATTTCCCACCAAGATGACATTGTACTGACTACAGTGTGCACATCCACTCAGCTCTGGGTTCCCATGGAATCTCTGGTCCCTCTCAGCTTCCTACAGAGTGGGTCTCTGTACAACCCCACACATCAGTGGTCCTGCTGGATTTCTGCAGTGTGTGCTCAGAGTGCTCAGGGGAAGGACTATGAACAACCCATCCAATCTCCCCACAGGGCTTCTAGATTCCATCCCCAAAGGAAGTCTTTCTCCTAGCTGCCTCCCCTTCACTTCTGGTATTCTGAAAACCAGGTGCCTTTTAGTGGGAGCCCATCCTTCCCTCCTCTCAGTATGGCTGAGCCACGCTGGAATTTTCCAAAAGAGCTTCGCTGAGATCTGAGGGAGAATAAGAAAGGAAAAACCACAGAGGCACGGCAGTGCACAGCCCAGAAATAGACCCACTCCCGACAGGCAGACTCTGCTCTCAGCCTGCCAGGGAGGGCACAGGGCGACCTTGGAGCCTCTATGTGCTGATCTGCCACATCCCCACCCCCAGCCTGGGGCAGGTGGCCTGGCTCCACTTAGCTGCTTGTCTTTCCGTTCCAGAGACTGGCTTTGGGTGAGACAGTGACACCCACTTTTAAGGAACAGGGACTCAGTTCCCTTCATGGGATAGTTGCCAAGCTACATGTCCCTTTCCTGGCTATGGAAGGCCTGCTCAGGCCACTGTTGCCCATATTCTGTCCTGTGTTTTTACTTTTCTGAATGCCTGAAGCTGTCATGAGCAAGGATCTCCAAGGCCCCTTCCCAGATGATTCCTAGAGTGTGAAGGATGCCAAGCTGGGCGCCCAGGGCCTTTGCATGGGAAGAACGGGGTGCTAGGGCTCTCCTGAGCTTGTGGGTGTATTTGACCCTGAACAGGCATTCTGAGATGCTTTAGCCTTCAGGCCTTCTCTGTGAGCCATCTACTCTGACACCTGCCAAGAAGATGATGAAGGGTCGATTGAAACTCTGTGACAAGAGAAGGGTCCTCATTGGTGGAGTCAGAGGAAGTGCAAGTGGGCAGAAAAGGCCACTCCAGAGATCACTGCTGTCCACCCACCTGCTTAGCATGACAAAGGAACAAGCACTCTGCCAGCCCGCACTCCCCCGCTGGGAGCTGTGCATAGATAACCCTGGATCAGATCAAGACAGACTATGAGCACTGACTGTTGCCATTCTGCTGGAGTGGCTTTCAAACCCATCCAGTTCCACTGGAATTCAGAAAAACTGCAGGCATTTTTATAAAGGATTGTCCTAAAATAGCTTGCTTTTATTTGCCCACCCCCCTGCCTATCTACTTATCCATCTACCCATCCTTCCATCCACCTACTGTATCACCCATTCATCCATCCATCCACCTACACATCTACTTGTCCGTCTATCCCTCCATTCATCATCCATTCATTTATGCATTCATCTACTTACCCACCTCCTTATCCACTTACCTGTCTACCCATCCTTCCACCCACCCACCCATCCACCTGTCCATATATCCATATACACATTCACCTACTCACTCATCTATCTGCCCATCTATCCATCTATGCATCCATCATCTGCCCATCCATCTTTCTATCCAGCTACCCATCCAACTGTCCATCCATCATCCACCCTCCAAATTTCTATCCAGCTACCCATCCAACTGTCCATTCAGTCAGCCATCCAGCCACCCAGCCACCCACAAAGTCGTCCATTCATTATCTATGCCTCCATGAATCTTCTCTTCTGTGTCCCCCACCTACTCAATCATTCCTCCAGTTTATTGGATTCCCTTTGGGTGACACGTCCTCACCTACCCTGCTATGGATCAGCATGGCTTCCTGTTATATAACACCTGACATTCCAGTGTTTTGTTGTTAATATTTGTTAAGTGTGTGTGTGTGTGTGTGTGTGTGTGTGTGCATGGATGAGCCCTCTGTGCATGCATATTTTGAGGTTAGAGGTCAATATCAGATATTTTCCTTTATTGCTCTGCACTTTATTTTTTAGATAGGGCCTTTTATTGGGCCTGGAGCTCACCATTTCAGCTACAATGGCTTCCAAAAAGGCCTAGGGAATCTGCCTGGACCCCCAGCACTGGGGTTGCAGACAAGTATTACTGTGCTTGGCTTTGAGTGCATTCTAGTAATCAACTGAGATTCTCATATTTGTACAGAAAACACTTAACCTAATGAGCTACCTCCCTGCCTAACATTTACTAAAACTTTTGATCCTTCTTATAATAAAATTCTTCTAACAGATCCGCAGGTCCTGCTGTTTCAGAGTGATTGCATTTAAGAGTGAGCCAACAGTTCCTTGGTTCCTGAATGGTTAGTGTATACATGCCTACTTTGCCTCTTGGGAGTCTCAAGGTAGCTGTTGGGATATGCAGTCCAGGTAGGATCCTGTCCCTCTCCTTCAGAGACACAGTTGCTCTCCAGCAGCCACATTCATTTCCTGTGTCCTGAGTGGCAGTAATCTGCAGAGGGCATGTGGAGTGGCCCTGCTGAGAGATGGGAGGATTCTCTTGTGGCACCAGAATACCCAGCAGACTTTGGCATAGTCCTTGTGTTTCTCCATGCTTCCTGAAGGTAATCGTTCCTGAAGTGAGTCACTCATGGTACAGGCCGCAGACCCTCTGGCTGAAGATAATGGGATACAGGCACAAAAAGAGTCTGGGTTCGAGATGGTGGTTTCTGGGCCCCGCACCAGTCCTGGACCACTCATCCTGAATCTAGAAAAACCCTGCTTAGGATGCTGCTATCAGACCTCTGTCACGTGACCTGGACATATTCCTAGTAGATACAGAGTGGGTGTGGGAAGGCTCACCTGAGGCAGGTGTGAGAGGTGCTGCTGTGACGGGGACTAATGGGACAGAATTATAAAACTGGACTGAAGGCAGGAGACACTGAGAGTCATTGAAGCTGTGGCCCTCCAGAGCCTGGAGACAAGGTGGCTTTTAGGACCAAACAGAACTGGCTTTTTGTTTCCTCTCTCTCTCTCTCTCTCTCTCTCTCTCTCTCTCTCTCTCTCTCTC
>CABHPP010106253.1:554-44947 GCA_902168425.1 Peromyscus attwateri | reverse complement strand
GTGTGTGTGTGTGTGTGTGTGTGTGTGTGTGTGTGTGTGTGTATTGTGTGATTTTTACCTACCAAATCATGAAGTCTCCAGTTAGCAAACATGTGATCTGACACTGTCAAAATAAGACCTGTAATTATTTGAAGGAGTACACAAATCTATCATGCCTAAATTGAAAGAAATTGAATGAAAAAGAATTGCCTGTATTAGGTTACATAGTGAGTTGAGTTCATGGACAGAAATCTTTGAGTGTGCTTAAGGTAGCTCACTGGATAACCCCACTGCTCCACTGCAGAGGTAGAATCGTGTGAAATATGGGGTGATGTCATCAACCTCAAGAAGGCTTCAGAATTGCTCACTGGTGGTCCTGGCTCAGATCCTTGAACTTCAGCGAAAGCCTTTTGGGCAGTAGTGAGCAAGAACAGGCAGTGGGCATCCCACTGCCCTTGCTGGATCAATCCTGGCACGAGCCTCTTGCGACATCGTTTAAGCTTCAGCTGAGAGCTCCAAGAAGGGGACTTGAGGTTTTCATTCAACACTAACGTTTTTAACGGATGCCTCTCTCCCTCGCAGCTCCGGATGTCCTGGCTCATCCGTGGGGTTTTGAGAGGAAATGTATCCCTAGTGCTGGTGGAGAACAAGACTGGGAAGGAACAAAGCCGAACAGTCTGGCATGTCGCCACCGACGAAGGCTTAAGCCTGTGGCAGTGGACAGTGTTGTCGCTCCTTGATGTGACTGACAGGTGGGTGACTGTCCATCCCCTGCCTATTCCATTTAACTCTCCAAGGTCCGGTGCTCAAGTCGGATAGTTTCCCAGTTCCCATGCCCTTTACCTAAGACGTTTTCTTAGTTCCTTTGCTCATGGCTGTGACAAAGTCCCCGACGAAGGCAAGTTAAAGAAGGAAGGGTTTATTTGGGCTCATACTTTGGGGGTTTAATGCATCATAGTGCTGATGACTTGGTGACAAGGCGTGAGGTAGCTGGTTGCATTGCATCCACAGTAAGTAAGCAGAGAGCCATCAGTGCCGGTGCTCAGCTGGCTTCCTCCTTTTACTTCAGTCTGAGGAAATGGACTGGTTGAATGGTGCCGTCCGCATTTAGATTGGGTCTCCCCACCCCAGTTAACCCCATCTAAAATCTTTTTCACCGACATGCCCAGAGGTCTGTCTCCTAGGCAATTCTAGACCCTGTCAAGTCGGCAATCAATATGAACCATCACAAGCGTCTACACACAGAGACATGCACATCTCCTGCCCATTACTGGGACTGCGAGATTCTTCAAGAGATGTGCTAATGAGCACTCATCTCCTGCGGCTCTCACCTGGCCTGATTAGCTTCCTTCAGGATCGGTCTGTGGAAAGAGCCAAAAATGAGGCACTCGAACTACTACCAAATAATACTCAGGTTTCCTATCTCTATGGCATCTCCTCTCACTTGATGGATATTGCCTCACCTTCCCAGTGCCATTTTCTTTTCCCTCATTAACAACAAAACCTTGGTAGGTGAGAAACCTTTACCACTGTTCTCTGCCACTCTTTTAAAGAGGAGAAGCTGAAAATCAAAGGAGCAAACTATCCACAAGTTGGCCTCAGAGCCAAGACTACTGCTCTATTGATTCCGCTCCGGGGGTGGGGGTGGGTTGACAGAGGTAGATGCCAGATTCTTCACTAATCAGAGAAGAGCTTCTGCCAGGGACCCTGGTTCGTATCGGATTCTACTACTAATGGCCTCTGGGACCTTGGACAAGATCCTTTGGTCCTCTGAACTTCAGTTTCCCCCACTTCTGAATGGATAGGGTTGGGTGGCAAGATCGTCACCTCCACATGGCGCTGGGTTGGAGCAGAAGCCTGTGGAGTTCAGCTGCCACTCGTCTCCCTAAGATGGCACTACCCTGCCACCTGCAGTCAGTCTGAGGCAAGCAGTGCTTGAGTAAAAACGGCCTGGCACGAAGGCATTCCTGTGACGCTCGCCTGTGCTATACTAAAATGTTCCGTGGGTGGTGCAGACATGTTCTACAGCAAAAGGAGGGGCAGGGTCATTTCTACGAGGGGAGTGGAAAGGATAACCAGCTGATGTTGGCTAAACATCCAACTCTACCATTAGGCGAAGCCTTCAGGACAGCCTTGCAGAAGATACTCAAATTGCCATTCTGGTGAACCCACCTTTGAAATATGAGGACCAAAGGCTCAAGGCAGGGTATAGAGCAGTATGTGTTGTCATGAGGCTTCATAAGTGTGGCTCTGGGCTTTGAATTCTTCTCCCAAACCTCATAATGTGCTGTTCCCTGTAGCTTCTCATGGGAGCTCTCCTGCCACAGGGAGAAGCCCCCTCCTACCTCTGACCAGCAGCCACCCACTCCTTCAGATGTATGTGGCTTGATGATCAAAGCCCATGGACGTCCCCAGGCTCAATGACCCCGGGACAAACATATTTAATTAAAGTGGAGGAATGGATAAATGTGGGTGCTGCCTCCATAGGCTGGTCTTTCATTCTTTGGGATTGTGAGGGGTTCACACATGGGGATTGGAAACTCGCTGGAGATGCTGGACTCCTCCCTCCGGGGAGATGTAAAATTAATTCCAACGAATCAAAGTGTTGTTTCTCCCCTCTCTCCTCAACCCAGCAAGTTCTCTCTCTCATGGCCACTCCAAGGGATTTAACGCAAGTAAAATGTTGACTCTGTTCACTCCCTTCTGCCGGAGATTCCTTTGAAGGAGTCTTTGTTCCCTGCTTTCTTCTTCCCCTGCTGAAGGCTACTTAGCAGACTGATACTTCCAATATTGATAGTGAGACCAAAGTGTCCAGTGAAGATTCAGGCAAAAGCCAGCCTGGTTCTTAATGCATTGTGACCTAATTCATGCATCTTTACGGGAGGGAGGTGTCTCCATTCACAAAGAACCTACCAGCCATCAACATGCTCCCAAAGCTAGAGGCAGTAGGGGAGGCGTGCCAACCGGAGGCATAAAACGAGGGACCATGAGTGAGTCTACTAACAGTCTCACTTCCCAAAATCAAACTAGACTGCAGCGGTGACGAGAGGATAAAGCTGGGAGGGAGCCCTGAGTGAGCCTATGAGTGAGCATAGGCTTTCAAATCGGGCGGTCACAAGTTCAGCTAGCTGTGTGACCGGGTCCCACTTAGTGAACCTCCCAGAGCCTCCTCATCCCCTCCTGTAATCAGGACGTCTTCACCAGATTGTTATGGGAATAAATAATATGATTATCTAAAGAATCTATACCGAGTAGGGCGTCAGAGTTTTCATTTCAGGATCTTTCATTCTAGCCTTTAAAAAGTGGCCTCATAAGTAATTGATTGAACGAACAGTGCAGATCCAGCCCCTCATCTTCCGGCACAGGGCAGGTTCTGCAAAACGGAGAGTTACAGTTGCCTCTTCGGTTTGGGGAAGAAAAGGGTCTTGATGAACTCCTTGGTCCACACTAAAATGCTTAATCAGTAAAAACTGCTAATAAGGAATATAATTAAAAATGACAATAGCCCCCTCACCCACCCACCTACCCACACGATGCCTCAGAAGAGGCTGGCACCGTCAGCTTAGAAATGATATCCCGTCATGTGAACCGCAAAGGTGAGGTTCTTATGACTATGTAAGTCATCCGCGTTCTCTTGGGTTCTAGTCACTGACGGAGGGACAAGAAGCACATTCCTCTGCCTCCCTCCCAGGAGAGAGAGCCGTGGCTGCCTGGATTGCCACAAAGCGAATGGGAGACGTGGAGAAGGAGCGGGAGAATACAATTAGGGAAAGAGAAAACGAAGATGAACCAAAGACAGTGGCAAACCAGCTCCCTTCTCCCCGTGAGGTAGACCTTAATATACATCCGCAGCCTTCATCCCACAAGGCTTCCTTAGGCAGACCCTCCCTGTCGCTGTTCAGCACCTTCCTCTTTAACATCAAGGTCAATCCTCGACCTTGAAATCATTAGGAACTTTATCCCCTAGGCTTCCTCACTCAAATCACCTCCACTCCCAGGTTCTCCAACCTCTACACATTAGGAAGTAGTGTTATCAGCCCGATCAAAGATAAGAGCCCCATCACCCCTGGACAGCCCATGAGCAATCCCTTAAACATAAATCCATTCACCTCCCTGGCTTCCTGTGGTTCTAAGGTACCTCCTACATTCTTTAATAAGACCTTTATTTAAGACTAAGTGCGATGTGTCCAATCCCAACTTCAGTATCTCATACCACTCATTTTCACTCTCTCCCTTGCTGCCCAAAACTCCACACCACTCAATAGTACCATGCTAAGATCCCTTCCCTCCAGGCTTCACATCTTCCATTCTCTCCACATTAATATTCTCCTTTTGCCATCCACACCTCTATGTATCACATTCCTCATTCACTTTTGAAAGAAATCTTCCCTGACTCTTGGCTATCTGTGTGCCTAGGATGTGTCCTATGGCTCTTGAGACATCCCTGTGCTCCTTGGTCCCTTTATGACTTTTCTTTAAATATTTGACTTTGTTCACAAGGCAGAGATCATGCCCCTCTCTTATAGGTCCCTGATTTCTGAACCTAGTACCATGTGTAACACCTAGGAAACTCAATAAATCTATGCTGGCAGAATATGTATTGAATATAGCCCCAAAGCCCAGCTGAATGAACTGAGAATTCTCCAACTCACCATTGGACTCCATCCAGCACACCTCCTCTGTTCAACCTGTGTCTAGCAAAACAGACAAACCACTTTATAATAAATACGACCACAAAGTGTTCCATATATCAAAGCAGCACCTGTGTCCCGTCAGAAGAGCCAAAACAGCATTTGTTACTCTTGTGACAGGGAACCCTCTTTAGAGAGTCGCCTGATGCCTGCGCTCTCTTTGTCTGTGGTCACTGTCCTGTCAGAATCACTTTATAAGAAAGACTTTGATCTTAATCGCGTGCCCTGGTGCCTGTGAGTTGGGAGCTGGAGCTGAGCACGGAGACCAAAGAACCGTAGTGAGATTGCTCCCACACCACAGCAGTCCTGCAATAGCTCAGTGACTGCCATAGGTGTAAGAGGCTGGCAGCCGGGAGCTGTGCATCCGTGAATGGCATTTCTTCTGTCCATTCACAACTATGCAAAATGATAGAAGTAGCATAATCGCCTGTCATCATTATGGAATTACCATAATTCTACAACCAGGCTGCAAAGAGTAACAATGGAAAAAAAAAATTCCAGGGGCAGTTTCCAGGATGTTTTGAGCAGGGACAACATCTCTAGAATACAGATATGTCCTCTCAAGGTAACTTTGAAGGACAGCACCAATTCAAACGTGAGTTTGGTAAGTGTTTAAAGGCTGAGTCATGGTCAGACATATACCTTGGGTAACTACAGTTCCTCTCCTCGTTCTCTCTCCCACCTTTTACCCCTCCTCAAATGTGGATGCCATTATTTCTGCTGGAATTATTTTTATCTTTCTTCAAAATGGAAGAAAAGTGAGTTCTCTCCCCTTATTGTGACCACCAGCCTCTTCCAGGGATGTATTCCTCTCCACAATCACCTATCTTACTAACCCCAGTGTTTCCCACCGCCCTAAGCTTTGACACGCTGACAGAGCAGAGGCTTCTGCAGGGAGCTCGTTATGAAATGGATCTGGAGACACCATGGATCAAATCTTGTCCCACAAATCACCGCAATCGTACAGTCAAATATAAAGTACGTAACTTATCACACCTGTGTAAGCTCCATTTCCCCAACACTGTCATTAGGAAGGCTTTTAGCTGTGTGCTGTATACATAGTCTAACAAGAAAAAACGTTCCCTCTGGAGATATTTAGGTTTCCTGTTCCCTTCTGCGTCCTTTGTCCTAAACGACAAGTAAGATGTTTCGCAAATGCATCTTGTAAACGAGCTCCGTTAAACTGGGAGTTATGTCCCCGTGCATTCATACCAGAAATGCCATAAAGATGGTGTTTTTTTTTTTTCCTATCCAACTTTTGGCTATCATCCACAGCATCCTTATTTTATACACGAATGCTGTGGATAGCAATAGTCTCCCTCTGTGAGGCATCTTTCTGTCCTCAGAAAAGCATGAACAGGGCCTTTTCTTCATTCTTGTCTAAGGAGAGAAGTAGAGACGCCAGACACTGCGGGTGATCCTGGGTTTACAGGTCTAGACGTGCCCTTGGAAATGTTGTGTTTAACTCATATTTTTCAGAAATTGCATCACAGCTTCCTGGTACAGCCATGGATGAGTTTCAAATGCTGGTTAGAGCTAACATGTGTTGAGTGCTCACTGCTAGCCAATCACTGTAACAAGTACTTAGCATGCATTATCTCCTTTCATCCTTCAAAGAGCCCCTTGGGATAGGAACTATAATTAACTCCCTTTATATATGAGAAATCTGAGTGCTAAAGAGGTTAAATGATTTTCCCTTAACCCTTAGGGCAGTCTGCTCCCTAGACCCTGCCTGAGGAAATACAGCACAGTATTTGGAGAGAGGTGAGAAACTGGGTACATGGTAGGCCTTGTGGCTGGCAAAATATTTTGGTCATGGGTTATTTTTAGACCATATCTCTTAGACATTTCAAGCTAGTTGTCTGTTTTTCCTTTGCTTCCTCACCCCCGGAAGCTCATAATGCGTTTTGTTTCGTAAGGTGTAGCTGCCGGGGAGATGGGTCGTTATATAAAGCGCTTGTGTGCAGACTTGAAGGCATGAGTTGGATTCCTCAGAACCTATGTGTAAAAAATCCAAAGCCAAGCTAGGCTTGGTGGCACTTGGGAGGCAGAGGCAGGCAGATCTCTGTGTGTGTTCAAGGCCATCCTGGTCTACAGAGTGAGTTCCAAGCCAGCCAAGGCTACACAATGAGACCCTGTCTTAAAAAACAAAACCAACAAACAGACAAACAAAAAACACCAGCCAGGCATTGCTGTGATATCACAGCCCTGGAGGCAGAAATAGGAAGATTCCTGGTCCATCCTGGCTAGCCACGATAGCTCAATCAGAGGGAATCCAGGTTTGGTCCGAGATCTTATCTCATAATGTGGGAAATGATTGAGGGAGACATCAACAGCTAGTCTCCACTCTCATGCACTCACCAGTGCATAGGCACTCACACCTACATGTGCACACATGCACACAAGTACACACACAGACCTTAGATGAGATACATTACAGATTGTCAGAACAATTAGCGCAAGGAAACCAAAACCAACTCTTCTTCTCTGGGTTGTTCCTTGTCTATCTTCTTAATCCCCAACACTACCTCCTGATGAAGACACTTCCCATCCAGGCTACTCTGCCTGTTTTCTTTACCTCATACCTCCAACGGGGACAGCATCACCCAAAGAGGATGGCTCTGCCTTCCTTTCCTGGCCATTGTGCCCCTCCCCGGGCCTTTGCAGGTCATCACTCTAGCGTGTCTCGGTTCCCACACCATATGCTCCCACTCCAAAACCAAGCAGAGATTCTGACAAGGGTTTCTCGTTGTAAATATTTTAATGTACCATACCTAACAAAGGCATAAAAAATAAAGACATTTAGCTGTGCATTTCATGAATCTCCCTCCCTGTAGTTGGGAAATAAGCTGCAATGCCAGAAGGACTCTGAGGAAACCCAGCCTTAAAACTATGCGCCAGGTTAGATGGACACCTCCTCGGTCACCAGGGGAACACAGCAGAGAGACTAGCTCTGTGTCCCTCCTCTCCTGCCTGCCCTCCCCCTCCCTCAAATTTCTGATCGCTACAGTTGTACCTCCAGTCTAGTCCCTTCCCAGAAAAGAGGCATGCAGGATAGGAGAAAGGCATGTCTCCATGCAAAGCCCCACAAGCCAGTGCTGGCTGCCCTCTGCTGGGAAGGCTGCTGGGACTGATACCAGGGCTCTTGTATCCCCTCATTGTTTATCCACAACCCATGCACCTCTGCCCAGAGGGCTATACCCTTTCCCAGCACAGGATGCGCGCTCAGGTCCACAACACTGGGTAGCTAAGACCCACTTTCAGATGAGAATATTGAGATCCAAGGTCCCACAGGTCCCTGAACACAGCAGCTTCTCAGTAGAGGTCCCACTTCCATCCCCTACTTAGCCAGATGTGGTCCTAGGAAGCCTCTCAGGATGAAATGGTGCCAACCTTCATCATCACCCAAGCATTGTGTGGTGATATATTGTGCACCCCAGTAAAATTTATCTGAGGATCAGAGGACAGAGCCAGCCACTAGATTAGACATGGAGGCCAGACAGTGATGGCACACACCCTTAATCCTATCACTCGGAGGCAGAGATCTCTGAGAGTTCAAGGCCACACTGGAAACAGAGCCAGGCAAGTCGTGGCACACACCTTTAACCCCAGTACTGGGAAACACACATGCCTTTAATCCCAGAAAGTGATATCTAGGCAGAGAAAGGTATATAAGGCATGAGGAAACAGGAACTCTCTCTTGAGGTTGAGGATTTTGTAGAGGTAAGAACTTGTGGCTGGCTTGCTCTGCTTCTCTGATCTTTCAGCTTTCACCCCAATGTCTGGCTCTGGGTTTTCTATTAATAAGACTGTTTAGCAGTTCGTGTTACAGCATTGTGTATTTATTATTCAACCAGAATTTGCTGTCTATCTAGTGTTGGCTGATGGGCTCCCATAGATGTTCTGGAACAGCATAGCCTTCAAGGAAGACTATCTCATAGGGCCTGACCAGGAAAACAGGTTGCTGCATGTCAGAGCCAGGTGCCTGAAGGAGGGAGCTTGTGAGTCCAGAGCAGCATGGAGTCTAAGGAAACTGTTAGGGTACCTTTCTTCCCAACAGGCACCTCTCCAAGTGCTATGCAGGGACCTCTCTCTGTCAGCCATAGTACAATGAGGATTTCTCGGAAACTGTGGTCCAGTGAGACTAAATAATGATTCAGAGGCACACATTCAGGAAGAAGGAGAATCAGGGTGTCTTTTTCAGTCAGCAGTCAGACATGGAGACATCCTAGAGGATCTCACAGGCTCCAGAGTAGAAGTGAGGGAGGGCTAGCTCACTTGTTTTTCCTGAGGTGAGCCCATGTGTGCAAGAAACACCAGAGGAAAGAGAAAGGGCTCAGCTCTCCCAAGAGGCAGGTCAGTGCTGTAACCGCTGGAACTTCAAACACACCGTTGACAGCATCAGCCTCAGTCAGTCACAGGTAAAAAAATCTAAGGACAAGAGAAGGGCCCAAGCTTCCATTATGAGCCCAGAGCCTCACATACAGCACACAGGCATGGAAACTGTCGTATCTTAGCCCTAGCGTACTAGAATATTCTCCCTCAAGGCACCCTGCCTGGCTCACCAGGGTGCCCCTGGTCCTACAATGGGGCCAGAGTATGTTGAGGGAAAAGGCTTCAGCTAAAAGAGAAAGGTTATGTGGTCTCCTGCAAGCCAGCAAAGGGCAGAGTCTACCCATCACCACCATGAGCAGATTAGTCATCAACCCACCTGTGCCCGGGGTCCAGCACAAATCCTGGGTGCCCACGCAGTAGTCGGTACACAACTACTGCTGTGTTGATTGGATTAACAGTAAATCTTCAGTCCCCAGAGTGCTAGATAAATCAAATCTGTTTCTTTCTCATGTAAAAATCAAACACAGGTGTGCTTGGTGGGTTCAGGAACCCACACCCCTTCTACTTTGTGGCTCTGGCCTTTTCTCTAGCCTTAGCATCCTTTGTACTCAACTAGAGAAAGCATGAAGAGAGGCACTTGAAGATTTTTGTGTTTTATTACTTTTCACTTTCCCATGGCTAGAATTCAGACTTTAAGGATGCTGGGAAATGTAGTCTAGCTGTATTCCCACATAAAAGAGAAGTACAAGTAAAAGGAGGTAGAAGGGGGAGGAGGGGAAGGATGAGGGCGAGGAGGGGAGGAGGAGGAAGGAGGAGAAGGAGAAAAAAGAGGAGAAAGAAGGAGAAAAAAGAGGAGGAGGAGGAGGAGGAGGAGGAAAAGGAAAAGGAGACAAGGAATACAGCTCCCATCAGAGTGTCACTTGAGAGTACAGCTCCCTCATTAGCTGCTCTGAGCACTGATCAGCCAGCATCTCCACAAGCTTCCTAATTCAAAGCTGAAATCAATCCCAGGATCTATTCTGAAGTGTGAATGTTTCATTCCCAAAATTTTATGATGCAGCAAATTCTTATTTTCTAGCAGAAATCATCCCAGAATCTCTCTCACCAAACTTCCTCTTTTCTAAAAACAAACAAAAAAAAATTAAGCAGGAAGAGATTACTTTGCAAAGGCTCAAGGCAGCCAAGAAAGCTTCAGCCCCACAGATCTGGCTGAACGTTACTCTATGCCAGAAAACTCTCTCCCTGGCTACCACCAAGTAAAATCCCTGCGCCCCACACATAGAGATTTTGATTAGAAGACCACATCTTAGGCTTGGAATCCTTCAAGAAGTTCCCCCAAATGACTCTGGTGTGTAACTGTGTTTGAAAGACACTGACAATAACATGACAGATCCAAGTCTCTTGTGGGCCAGACAGGGAATCAAGAAGTATCTGGAGACGTATCGCTGACTGTCAAATTGTCAGCAATCATATATTAACTTCCCTCCATGCATATGGCCAGCCTTTTGCTAAGCCACAAGATCTGAATGGCATTGAGAATACATGTATGCAGAGGCAGCCTAACCCACCAGCATTGTGTAGGCTCCCAAGAACTCCCAATATCTCAGTAGCCGGGGCCACGTGAATGGGGGAAATGGGCAAGCTGGCCAGCCCACAAGAAAATTTATCTTAGAGAAATAACAATCAATCAAAGTCATTCATTCCAGAAACAGCATCAGGGCAAGCAGAGGTCTAAAGACAGGGATGTTTTTCTGTTGTTTCTGGGTTATGCCAGGGGATTGTGGGTAGCCAGCTTGAGTGAGAGGGAATGGTATGAGGCCATGTGCTTTGAGCTGTGGGTATAGGTAACAGGACCATGAAGCCCAGTGGGGCTCACTGGAGCCTTGAGTCTGGTGGAGGCTCCGGAGGAAAACCAAATGGGAAATGATGAGATCAGAGCCTCAAAGTGGAACTCAGAAAGGGGGGAGTTGGGGAGCCACTGCAGCAGAGGCCCTAGCTTCTGCTGCCTTCCAAAAGCTGCTCCCTGAGAAGAAGGGAGATGTGGCTGGTGGCTCGGCCCGCAATGTGCACCCAGGCATTGATATGTGCAAATCAAACACTCGTAACTCTAGAAGGATCTGGCCCTGTTTCCTCTCTCAGAAAATATCTCAGATCACTGAAGCAAGGAGTAGATTAGTAATTCTGAGCTTTAAATCCCATTTTTAATGGTGATTTACTGTGACATGTGGGACAAGCTGGGGCTTTTTGATTGCTCAGTTTCCACAATCAAGGGTGCAGAGCGCTGAGGCAGATCAGGCCCGTGAGCCCAGCTTGAGAGGCAGTTATTCGAAACGGCACTACGTGAGCCCCCTTTACAATAACTGGCGTTCAGATCTGTTCAAGATGTTCTTGGTAAGGTTCACAGCTCAGTTTACAAGTCAACAGATGTGTGTGTGGTTTTCATAACTCTTAATGCCTGTGGACATGAAGTCCCATGTTCTCAACCCTTCTCCCCCTAGGCACAAAGTCTGGAATCTAGGGGATAATTGAGCTTCTAATACTTGAAGCAAAGCAGAAGCCAACTAAACATATTTTGTCCCCCAGGAGGACCCCCACTGACATCACTTCTACCCTCCCTTCCAAGCAAATGATTTACCCATCCTCTTTCCACGTGAGTCCTGGACCCACACTGCCAGCTGCCTGATTGGCATCTCATGACATCACAGCGTGACCCCCTCATGCACCTCTGTCCAGAGCTCTGACACTCTCCTAGACATTCATTTCTCCAAAATCTCCCTTGGTGTCTCTCCGTCCCCAGTCCCAACCAGCATGTTCCCTGGCTTGAGCAGGCTTTAGCTCTGTAGGGGTCAAAGCTAAAAGGAAGTTCAGAAGTCCCATAGTAGTTGAATAATATGAATTATGCAATATTCAAACTCCTTACGACAAGGTCAGTGCTCTATGCTCCTGGCTGCAAGGCACAGGCATCTGACTCACAACATGGGCTCGGATGATCTTTGCTCCAAGGCAAAGGATGATACGTATAATTTGTCACACTGTCCAGAGAAGCACAGATTTATCATTAAAATAGACTGTGAAACAGAAACAATGAAGCATAATCTCTCATCCTAGAGAAAGGCAGTGTAGAAATACTATGATGGCACTTATAAAGTCCTTGTGATTTTCTCAGGGTCCCACCAAGTCAGTAACCCAGACACTGTCTTACTTTATGACAGTGTTTTGAAATTCACTTCCCCCAAGCAAAGAAGACTACCAATCCACCTCCATCAAGATGTTCTTCTCAGGGAGGAAGGAAATTAAAACCATCCTTTTCCTGGGTCCTTTCACTGTCAGAAGGCTGCCACATCTGGTACCATCTCAGCCCTCCAGGCCACAAACCAACAGACAGAAGTAGAGAAGTCACATTGGGGACTATTCGCATGTCCTGAGACATAGGCGTGGACAGTCCAGACTCTTCTAAGAAGAGTGTGCTTGGTACCTTCTAGCCTGGATGGTCTTCCACAGCCTCAGTGGTCCCAAAGGGCTCGTTGAACATTGGTGGGTGCATGATCCTAGATGAGATTATTCAATGAGTTAGATGGTTCTGCAACAGATGGCAGAAAACGTGACCTGGGAAATGAGAGGCCTGCTCCTTCTTTGTATGTAACTGTCCAAGGCTAATGATGCCCCCAAGAGATCTCTAACATTCTTCATATCCTTTGGGGGAATTCTTGCATGCGTGTCTCGTGAGTGTAAGTGAGTGAATGCACAGGTTGGGGTATGAGTGAGTGGGGGTGGGCATTCTCATGTTCTCTCTTCCTCCTTCTCCCCTTCCTCTTCTTCTTCTTCTCTACCTCTCCCCCCCCCAACTCCTTTTCCCACTCTGCTCCCATCCAGGACTTAGCACAGTCAAGCTGTGGATCATGCCTTTTTGTCTACAGCCACCTCCCCTGCTGGGCCCGAGCTCCATCCCTAAAGCAAGACCCCCTTTCCTTCTGTTCCTCCTTTAGCCCTGCTCCCCACACGAGAATGCAGCAGGTATGACACAGATTGAGGGAATGAGACAGCAAAGAAGGAACTCCCAGAAGGTTGTCTTCTACCTGTCTGACATCTCTAGCTTCTCCTTTTCGAGAATCCTTTGATGCCAGTCCCCAAGAAGTGAGCGTAAAAAGCCAACGCTTAGGGGTGAGGAGATGGCTCACGGGGTAAGAACACTTGCTGTACACTTGCTGAGTTTGAGTCTCTAGTACCCATGTAAAGCACTGAACAGGGTAGTATGTTCCTGTAACCCCAGCACTAGGGAGGGCAGATGAGACCAGAGATGGAGCTTGCTGGCCACCAACCTAACCCCAGGTTCAGCAAGAGACACTTTCTCAAGGGAGAAGGATAGAGCCGGGTGCCCGATGTCTTTCTCTGGCCTCCACATGCACACACAAAAATGCATACACCACCCAAACAAAAATAAAAATAAACAAGAGAAAGCCAACGATCGGAAGCCTTGACCTGCAGGTGTGGAAGGGTTTCTATGATTCTCCATGCAGTTTATCTGAAGATTTATCTCCTCTCCTCTTTCCAGAAGGCTCCCTCACCACAACCAGCCTCATTGTGAAAGAAAGAGCTCTCTGACCCTTGGCAGCCCTAGAAACTCTGTATTGACTTTTCTCCAGCTCTTGGTGTTATGCCCAGAGGAGAAACGAAGTCTCAAGGTGGTAAATTACCTTGGAGAGTCGGGCTTCAAGGAATGGGGAAATGCTCCCGACTTAACCTGACCTTCACCATGGCCTATTCCCATTCACAAACACAGCATCAGCACACCTGTCCAGCCCTTGCCTGTTCAAATCCAACCAGGGCTGGCCCTGGGAATCCAAACCTGCCCTTCAGCCCAGCCCCTCCTCTGCAGCTGGTAACTGAAGTCAATTATGCAGATAATAGGATGGATGTGGCAGGGCTTTTTCATCGCAGACATTATTCTAATAGACATGCATACCGCAACCCCAGCCTTGCGACAGTCCATTTCAGAAGACTTTTACTGAGCAAATCAACTGAGCAATAAGAAAAGGGAGAAAGTGGTTTTCTCTCAGCAGCATCTGCCAGTCCTGTCCTAAGCGACCAGATCCCAGACAATCCCCAGCTGTGAAAATGGACCCCCTTTTTTTCAGATCCTACTAAATGGCCAGGAAAGGAATCTGAGCTATGGTGCCCATCCATCACATGCCTCTTAGGCCCATCCGGCATTCTTTGCCTCTCTCACCAAAGCCTTGTTATTCCCCCAGTCCACATTCAGACACACACCTTTTTGTCAGCTACTTAGAATCATTAAGTGAACTTAATTAGGTTTGTCAATCCCTGAGGCTGGGAGGATGGCAAATAAGGCCTCATATTCACTGCCCATTAACAGTCTGTTGCCTGAAAGAGACGTGCATTTTCTGGGCTGTGCGTGAGCAGCATCCACATATCCTCTGCAAAGATCTGCTGGGTGAGTTCAGGAAGCGCCCACTTCCAGAGTTGCCTCCTGGAAACCTGGCCAGTGGCCCAAAGAATCACCTCTCAGAATCCCCCTGGGCTAATTTTCAACAGGCTGTCTGTAAAGCTTGCACAAGATGGGAAGGTGGGTGCATTCTTATGCAAAAGCAGGCTAGAGCCAAGATCTCTAGCCAAGGCTGGTTTAAACAAGAAAAAAAAAAAAAGAAAAGAAAAGAAAAAAGAAAAAGAAAGAAAATAGGAAAACCAGTATCAACTCCAGCATCCGCAAATCTACTTTGGAGAAACAGAACCAAGCAGATCAATGGTTACTGGCTAGAAGCAAGTTCTACACAGCCAGAGAAAGGGGAGGCCCACCTGCCAGGCTCCCAGGTAGCAGGAGGAGCCCCCAAAAACTTCCTCTTCCTTTTCCTTAACTAGATGCCCCACTTGGGAGGGAGAAGGCTCTTCTAGCTATGGAGAGGACACTTCCCTCCCTATCAAGAGTGAAAATGTTGGGGCAAGGGGAAGGAGGTAACCTGTGTGTTTATTAGTCTGTTGTAGTCTTAGTAATATGCTGTGGACCTTGCTTCCCATCTGTCCTAGAATATTCCACCTGTACATGAGAGTAAGTGCTAGAACCTAAGGCCTGAGGCCACAGCTAACTCTGAGGAATGACCTGGTGTCTGTATCTTTGGGAAACTGACCGTAAAAGAGTAATTGAACTGGAAAGACTCAGAGCCCCCAAGGAACTCTTGCCCATCTCCAACCGGGAGAGGCTATCAGGGCCTCTTCTTCTATGGTTCTGCTGAAGACACTCAACCAGACAGCATCCAAGGTAGAGAAACCTAAATTACAGCTGGTCTAATGCCCACCTCGTCTCTTGGCCAGTTCCCTCACAGAAGGTGATCTGCTAGGACTATCCCTGTTGTTCATTCTGTGCCTTATCCCCTGCTACTCTAGACCCATTCCCACATTGCCTTCGCCTCTGTCCCGCCACACCTGTTCACCTCTGACCTTCATCTCCACTTGTCCCACCTGTCCCTTACCTGAGTCTCTGGCCCTAAAGTGGACAGAAGCAGCATCACTTGTGTTCGTGGTGCCATCTGATTGAGTCTTCCCTGCCCTGGGTGCCCCTGATGTAAAATCCGAGCAGTTCCCACTGTCAGCTCAATGTTTTGAGACAGCAACTTCCACTGCCATCCTCTTGCAGGATGCTTTAGAGACGCTTGTACTTAGAAACCGTTCCAGCACCAGCTCGCATCAGCCCATCCATGCTAGGAGGCCTGGTAGCTGGTAGGGAACTTGGTAGCTCTAATCTCCCCGTCCTGGAGAATGAAAGCAGGAAAAGCAGAGCAAGCAAGGAGACCAGAGGTTTCCACCAGGGTCCGTGGAGAGAACAGTGGAACTTGTCCCTCTCCCTGCTCTAGTGGTACACCAGTCACTTATACCCTTGCACCTGAAGTTCTTTAAGGAGGTGTGCTGATGGTGCAGCTTAGCATTGATGTGCCCTGGCCCCTCGGCCTGTGGGTGATGGATAACCCAGAGAGGATGACCCAGAGAGGAGAATGAGAATGTGGGTTGTTATGGGATCAATGCCCACTACAGTGCAGGATATCTCACATTCCCAGCCAAAGAACATGATTCTTTCTAGTCCCGCTTTTGAGTAGCTTCATAATAATCAAATTATTATTGTGTTGTTGCTGTTGTTAATTTTTGTTTGGCTTGGGATGTTTTGTTTTGTTTTAAGACAGGGACTCAGGTAGCCTAGACTGGCCTCAAACTCGCTGTGTAGTTGAGAACGGCCTTGAACAGGCATTTCTTCTTTAGAATCCAAGCATTTGGGCCCTCTAATTGTGACCTTTAGACTGAAAGGGCTATATGTGGTCAGATTGCACAAGACAGATGGAGGCACAGGCAGATGTGGAGCAGTGGAGAATAATTGGTCACAAATGCACTGTTTAGATAAAAGTTCACATCTGATTGCAAGGCTTTTCTCCAATGGAGCAGTAACTGTCCTCTGGCCAGAAAGCACTAAGCCATCCTCTATCCCTTCTAAGTGTTGATCAGGGTTACATGCTCAGTCATGATGGGAGTTACCACCTGGCTGCAACTCATGACCCAGGCATGTCCAGCCTTGTCACATCGAAACAGGACACTGTCATCTACAAAGTTCACACTAAAGAGAAGCTCAGTCAAGTTGAGAAAAAAATAACTGCATGAAAAGAGCCTCATACTGTTGTAAGTAAGCTTCTGAGTTTGTGTTGGGTCATGACTGCAGGTGGCCCAGGTTGAACATGCAGGGAAGCTTCACTCCCTTCCTGAGCTGAGGTCCAGGGAAACAAAAGATCTTTCCCCTCACACCTCTTCCTGTGTGCTTCTTCCACCTCTCCAAAGAGTATTTCTCCTTGTCCACTACCTACCCTGACCCACATTATCAGCCTGCACACTCTCTCTATATAAGAAAGGAAGATATAGATAGATAGATAGATAGATAGATAGATAGATAGATAGATAGATGATAGATAGATGATAGATAGATAGATAGATAGATAGATAGATGAATCTATCTTTCTCCTGTCTGTCTGTCTCTCATTCCCCTCCCTCTTTCTCTCTCTCTCTCTCTCTCTCTCTCTCTCTCTCTCTCTCTCTCTCTCCCATTTCCCTCCCTATTCCCCAACAGCTTTGGCGAGCTGTAATTTACATGCCATAACATTTACCCACTTTTAAGTGTGCAAGTCAATGACTCTCAGCAAGTTTCTAGAATTCTACAAAGACTTCTACAACCCAGTTTTAGAACATTTCCATCACCTCAAAATGAGGTTCCGTGCTAGTTAGCAGTCAATATTGTTCCACTGCTAGCCCCAGGCAACCACTAATCTGCTGTCTGTCTCTACAGATTTGCCTATTCTAGATGATTCCTATACAGAGAATCACTCAATATGAGGTCTTTAACTTACTGTCTGCCTTCTTTAACTTTGCATAATGCTTTTGAGAGGCATCTATTTTACAGCATGTCTCCTGGTCCATTCTTTTTTTATTGTCGATTAGCATCCTGATGTGCGGCTATATAGCCACATGTGCTGTATCCATTCAATGATTGACAGCCAGGCCTTCCCTCTCTTACCATCTCAGCATCCACACAAAGGATGCACTCTATTCATCAGGTCATTCTGGATCGACCTTCTGAAACCTGGGGAAGGAGTGTTTGGGGTCCTCAGGACGCAGTCCCTTTATCGCAGAAGGGGGTGGTTGACCAATGATAGCCTTCCAGGGAAGAGATCTCCCAAGAAAACAAACCGGGAAACAAATGAGTCCATGGCATTTTTCCATTTATCTCAGTCTCACGCTTTCCCTGACTGTAGTCAGAGGACCTGGCCCTCAAAGCCATGAAATGGCTGGAAAGAAACACAACCTCAGTGAGTTACTGTCCAGACTTCATGACCCACTGTGGCTTGAGTACACGCACTCCCAGGGGAAACAGTCAATCATCTAATATTTAACCACCAGTTGGAAAACAGTAACCGACACTGGACAAGACCCAGGATGCTCAGTACCTCTGTTGTGCAAGAAATTAACCCTTTGGTTGCTGGTTAATGGGGTCGAACCAGGGAAGGAGCCCAGTGCCTGAAGCAACAGAGACACTGAGGGGTTCGCCATCTGTTGGTGTCATACAAAAGCACTTTAATGTTTAAATAGCGGCTTCACTCTACCCATGAGTGAGCATGAGCAGAATACCAAGCCATTTCTTCCCACCATGCGTGCCCAGAAAGCAAAGGTCTCCCAAGCTCAGAACTCCAAACTGGCTTTAAAGGCTGCATATCTGCCATAGTCGTGATGGAGCACCCCCTTGGAAAGGGATATGATGAAGAAGTGGAAGTCAGGAAAAGTTGAGCCCTGCCTTCTTACCAATGCTTTGGGATGAGGTCAGGTGGATCAAACTAAATTTCCATGCAATAGGTTGGCATGTGCATGCTGACACTGAATCCTGGGACTTGGCCTACCCAAGTGGTTCCTAACATACATTCTTCTCAACATCATACAGGTTCTGGTTGCAGATAGTCACGTGGTGGGGTCCAGGATCCAGGGCAACGGTGGCATTTGACAACATTTCCATCAGCCTCGACTGCTACCTCACTAGTGAGTTTACCCTGGTCCTTTGTTCCCTTAACCCAGTGACCCATGGGACTACCCATAGTCTCATCCCTAGACCCCCAATCTTAGCCTTCTTGCCTCTCCCACCTTCCTCCGTACAACCTCTTCTCCCTCCCTAAAACTGACTCTGCCTGATTCAGCCCACTGGGTCTTCTCTATTCCAGTCAGTGGTGAGGATAAAATGTCCTCGAATGCAGCACCCAAATCCAGAAATCTGTTTGAGAAAAACCCAAACAAGGAGCCAAAATCCTGGGCAAACATATCAGGATCGACTCCCATCTTCGATCCTACAGGTAAGGGTTACTCTGGCAGAGCTGGCACATTTGAATAGCATTATTTCTTACTGCCAAAGGCAGAAGAATGGCCTGTGTTGTGTCTGGGTTGGGCACTGGGGTTAAAAGAAAATGGTTGGTCTCCAGGAGAGGCATCACCACCTTTGTTATGGGACCCCCAAGAAGAAGCTGTGAGGGTCTCTCGTCACCTGAGCAAAGGCGATGAGACATAACTGTTGGAAATATACGAAAGAGCAACTTTTCCCCTGGGAACCCCAACACACAATGGCGGGGGGAGGGGGGCGCGTGTCAAGCTATAGCCAGCTGTTAGGACACACACCAGCAGGCAAATGCTATACAGGTAAAGGCAGGAAGATGATGAGTTTGAGACCACCTTGGGCTTCACCTTTAGGGGTGTAGGGAGATGGTTTATTCTGTAAAGTGCTTGACATACAAGGTTTGGTACCAGGTTCAGATCCCCAGTATCCATGTAAAGAGCCAGTCACAGTGGCACACACCCACAGTCCTAGCACTAGGAAGACAGAGACAGGAAACAGGAGCTTAGGAGGCAGCCGGTCTTGCTGAAGGGTGAGCTCTAGGTTAAATAAGAGGCCTTGTACCAACGAAGAAGGTTGAGTTGTCAAAGAAGACATACGGAATCAACCTCTGGCCTCTGCAGGCAAACACACACACACACACACACACACACACACACCATGGGTCTTGGTTTCTAAGCTCCCTCCCCCTCAAATGTGTCCAAGAGCCCCTGAGGGCTTTGGAACAGGGGTATTGGCACATCTCACATGAGAAGCAGGTACTGCACACAGTCCACCATATCCTGTCGCATACATCTTGATTAGAATAACAGCGTATAGATGATAAATCTGTAATTTCTACTTACAAGATAGAATCCTGGTTCCGTGCAGAGTACAAAATAATTAGAGGCTTGTAGCTTTGACACCAAATTGGTTAGCTCTCTGCTCATTAGCTAAATTTTAGTTTTGCTTCGTTTTTGAAAAAAAAAAAAAGCCGAAAGCTGTTTGAAACTGGCTCTCACCCCATACTGGTTCCTGCCTGATCTGGCCAGCTACCAAGCTGAGGAAGGAGGTGTGTGTCTCCTTTCACCCTTAAAGCTCTCCAAAATCTTTCCAACCCTTGCACAGTCTACCTGGGAGCCTAACCTAGAGATCTCTATATCCTGCCAGCCACCGTGATTCACAGAAAATATCTAGCCTGAATGAGAACGCTTCCCACTTATCCGTTCAAGTTCCCTTTCTGTCACCCACCCCCAGGGGACTCACCAATGTATACTACCTTGTGATAAGCTTGTGCAACTTACAAATCCGTCCTCCATTCAGGAAGGGGACCACAATTCCCTTTTCATTCCCTGAGCTGAGTGAGCATGGTGGCAACCCCCACCCTGGCCTCACCATCAACCAGGACTCCAGAAACATCTACTGATTGATTGGTGGGCATCTGGAAGCTTGAGTCAGGTTCTCCGTCAACAGCCACGACACTGCAACCAACGTTTAGGGAGCAGTGGTCCACCCTGCCTGAGTCAGGGTTCATTACCATGTAACTCCCACTGTCCCCAAAGGGATAATCAATAAAGGGCCCATTGGCCACTCAGACAAATGAAATCACGTGGGAGCTGGGAAAGGGCCATGACTCCCCCATCATCTCCAAACAGAATTAGAAGCAAACAGCTCCCAGAGGGCTAGTGGAGACTCTGGCTAAAACACCAGGCTGCCCTAGTGAGTACCATTACCTCAGAACAAGATAGGCAACCAGCTCCAGGTCAGAGGGAAGAGGAGGGTATTGAACCAAAGATGTCTAAGAGTAGCCTTAATGTTCCCTGGGAATGCTCTAGGACACTGAATATGGAGCCATTAGTTTCCCAAGAGCCCAGTGTCACATCAGGAACTGCTTAAGGCAAGAGAAAAGGGGTTCAGCTCTCACAACCCTCCCCTCACGTGTTCTATCGAAGGACCTATTTGTCTCCACCATGATTCGGGTCCCCTAGTCCCATCTCAGTGCAGATCCCTCTAGATGTGTATTGGGGGTACAAAGGGGGTCTGTTGGGGGGGCAAGATTTCTGGAAAGAAGGCGTGTCTCCTGAGACACTGGACTTGGCGTTATGGTTAGAGAGAGACTCCTACCTAAGCCCAGGACTTACCTAGCTTTCGTCCAGACCCAACTGCTGACCTTACACTTTTCTTCTGCAACCCATTCTGCGTTCGGATTCACTGAATCGCATAACACCAGGACGGAGCACAAGGAACTCACAGTCTGGAAGGGGAGAAGGCAGGTAGACAATGACTTAACCAGAGCAGGAGGGAGGGGAGGGGGTCCCTGGAAAGGCAAAGACAGGGTCCATCCACTCAGTGGTCATCACCCAGCATACACACAGTCCTGGCACGTCCCTGTCCCCATCACTGTGTGTACCGTAGCAGGGCGGGAAGCTAAGCAGCCCTGGCTGCTCTGAAGCTTCTGATGCAGGGTGGGAGGGCAGCTGGTGGGCCAGCAGGGCATGTCTGCCATGTCTGGCTAGATCCGAGCTCAGAGCGTTGACCTGAGAGGAGAAAGGCAGAAGAAGGGAGAGAACGGAGAGGAAATGGGGACCGGAAGCAAAGAGGAGCAATGATAAAGGAGAGGAGAGGGGAGGGGAGTGGAAAGCAGACGATGCCTGCCATGAGCTAGGCTTTCTCACAAGCCAACTTGATCTCCTTCTGACCCAAGGGTAGTTCCTTTTATTCCTACTGAAGGGAGAAGAATGATGGAATAAAAGACTGTGAGTACATGGCTGCTTGGAAGGGGGACCAGGATGTGAACCCCAAGTCTATAGTCTTTTCATCAGCTCTGCCACGGCTGGTAGCGAGATTCCCCAATCAGAGAGAAGCGCTGTGTGGGAAGGAACAGTCCCAGATAGCAGCCCCAGCGTGAGCTGTAAACAGTCAGCTCCCGACCCTCTGACAAAGAATCAAGGCGACAAGATAATAAGATTTTCTCTCCAAAGTTCAACGCTGTCAGCTCGCACTGAGTTGGAACAGGGGTGGTAGGTGGCATTTCAGCTCTCCTCCAGGCAGTCGGTACAGAAGCGACTGAAAACACAAAAGCCAAGTGAAGCCAGGCCTCGAGAAAACTATCACTCCCAATGCCCCCCAAAACTCCTTGTGTCCCACCCTCCCAAGCCTCTCAGGCTCACTCCAGGGTGGGGAGTGGGTGGCCAGGGGAGCCTCCAGCCCAGGAGCAGAGGAGAAGCCTGACCAGGTGGTGCACATGGTCTTCTCGGAAGCCTCTGAGTCACTTTAGTTAATCAGATGAAGAAGCTGGAGGAGAAAATGGGGCGAGGATTGAGTCCCGGGGAATTACGTTTGTCAGCTTTGCACATACAATCACGCTAACCAAATGGTCGGGCTAATGCAATTAGGGTTACAGAGTCAGGCAGGCTCTCCTCGCTCCCTCTCCCTCCAGCCCGAACTCTCTCCGCCTCCCTGTCTCTGTCTCCACCTCAGTCTCTGTCTTTGTCCCTGGTGGTCACCGATGATGCTGCCTCTGAGCAGGTACAATCGGGGGCTGCCACTCTTCCTTTCTAAAAAGTTCTGTTGAGGATTCAAAAGCTCCAGGGCCCTGCACCCCTCTATGATGGGCTCAGACGCCGCGGCATAGGTAGGACCAATCACAACCTTGCCTCTTCCAAATCTAGCCCTGGGTTTGTTTACCATTTCCAAGTATGCGTCTTGAACAAAGAGGGAGGGGGAAAAAATTGTAGAACCCTAGGCCTGTGAGAGGACTCAGCTGGTAAAAGCACTTCCTATGCAAGCCTGGTGACCTTGGTTTAGTCCCTGGAACCCAGGATGGAAGAAGAGAACTAACGCCTGAAAGTTAACCTTTGACCTGCACACACACCTGGGCATACACACACACATCATGATGATGATGATGATGATGATGATATATATATATATGTATATGTAATTATATCTTTACATATAAAATATACTTAATAAATTTATGCATTATATATTAAACATTCTATATATTTATACATTATATATATAATATACATTTATATAACCCTGAAAAGAACTGAAGCCTAGGAGTCAGAACCCCCACGCTATGTCGTGGCCAATTCACACTAGCCATGATCCTAGGGTGGTTCAGTCTTACAGGGCCTTGCCTCTGCATGCCAGCAAACTGGCCGGGATGGCTCTTAAGGGAGAGGCTGGTGTGAACACAGGCAGAAGCAGGTCTGAGGGACGGAGGAGCTGACTTGGCAAAGTGCTTACCACGGAAGCATGAGGATCTGAGTCCCAGAACCCATATTATATGAAGCTGGGCACACCTGTAACCCCAGCACTGGGGAGGTACTGGGGCCAGTTAGCCAGCCAGCCAATCAAATCAGTGAGCACCAGACAAACCAGAGACCCTGTTTCAAGAGATGAAAGGCACCTGAGAAACAGGTTGACCTCTGGCTTCCACACTCATGCACACACATGTGCACATGCATATTCACACACAGACATGCATACAGGTACATACGGGTGCACATACATCTGCACACACACACATGCAAACACACGTGAATATGTGCACATTCATCTGCACACTACACACACACAAACACACATGAACACGTGCACATTCATCTGCACACTACACACACACACACACACACACACACACACACACACACACACCAGGGGCTGAGGCAATCTGGAGTAAGGGAGCCATAGCTTTCCTTGGCCCTTCTCTCCAATTAACCCGTGGCTCAGCTAATGTGCCCAGAAGTCATGGTGACAGACTGTCCATTTCCACACGTGCTCCTATGATTTAAGAACAGATGCCAGTTCCAATGAGAAAGTTCTATGGGTTTCATATAAATTGATTGCATCTATTTCTGCTAAATGCATTATCCATTCACTCAGAACAACTATCAGAGTTAATAGAATTTGTAACTAGAGCCATTATGCTCCAAGCACGCCCTTCTGGGGATGACGACATTGTTGAAAGGAAGTCTTCCCAGGGCCCAGCCCCTCTTTCAGAACCCATCTTCACATTTGCTGGGGGTCTTTGTATGCCTCGGAGCCTTCTGTAATCAGACCCTGTAGGCTCAGCCAAGTTCACTATAGGGGCACACAGTAGGGGCACACCCACTAGTGAAGCGTCTTTGCCTTCTGCTTAGCCCCATTTCTAAATAAAGACTATTTAATGGAGATGTAACACATTCTGTCCCCTTGTTGGTATTGTAGACAACCCCATGGCAGGCTAGGGATGAGAAGGAAGCCAAGTTCTCACCTTTGGCCATAGCTCTTCAATGGGTTCTAGTCTGGGAGGCAGGGAGTTCCAGAATATGGGAATGTCACGAGACAAGGGCAAGAGACCCTTATTAGAGTCTTGGCTAAACTGTCAGTAGCAGCTTCTCCATAAAGACCTGATCATGGACATTCCCAGGGACTTCCCTACTCTAGGAGCACCTCACCTCATCTTCATCGGGGTCCCCTGTCTAGGAAGGGCTGCCCCTATGTGCTGCCCATTGGACACACAGATTCCTGGGCTCCTGCACTCCTGTGAGATATCTGAAATGGGAAGTTAACCATCCACATTTCACCAGGTAGTGGTGGCGCGCGCCTTTAATCCCAGCACTCGGGAGGCATGAGCAGGAGGAACTCTGTGAGTTCGAGTCCAGCCTGGTCTACAGAACAAGTTCCAGGACAGCCAGAGCTGTTACACAGAGAAACCCGGTCTCAAAACAAAAAAAAAAAAAAAAAAAAAAAAATCTACATTTCTTACAAGCCCTTCAGGAACATCTCATTAGCAACAAAGGTTAGAAGAAACCCAGAGCTGCAGATGAAGAACCCCAACCTGGAGAAGGTAGTGAGGTGGGGCAGAGTCATAGGGCATCTTTCATCTGCAAAGGCATCATGCAGCAGTAATAACCATTGTTCTTTAGATGGTGCCAGGAGCCAGGAGCTGGGCTAAGCTGCGTGGCTGGTTATCTCGCTTGCTGCTCTATTAACCCCTTACAGACTCGGGTCCACAGAGATTAAGTGACTAGCCCTAAGTTACACATTGTAAATGGTTTAAAGATCTATTTCTTAAGACTCACATAAAAAGTAACATTTTTCTAAGCCATATAACACCTAGAAGAACAAGGCTGTAATAAAGTAACCTTAGGAGGGCCCCATTGTTGGAAAGGTCTGCTGTGGATATTGCTCTGTATGCTGTGAATGTGTTGCTCTGATTTGGTTGATAAATAAAACGCTGATTAGTCAGTAGCCACGCAGGAAGTATAGTATAGGCGGGATAAGCAGAGAGGAGAATTCTGGGAAGAGGAAGGCTCCTGAGTCACCAGCCAGACACAGAGGAAGCAAGATGTGAAGGCAGAACTGAGAAAAGGTACCAAGCCACGTGGCTAAACATATATAAGAATTATGGGTTAGTTTAAATGTAAGAGCTAGTCAGTGGTAGGCCTGACCTAATGGCCAAACAGCTCTAATTAATGTAAGCTTCTGAGTGATTATGTTATAAGTGGCTATGGGGTCTGTGGGGCTGGGCAGGACTGGAGAAAACTTCAGCTACAAAGGTCTTCTAGAAGGATCTTACTATTGAGAAAACCCCTGGTTTGTTGTGTTAGTTTGCTGTGTTTGTTTGTTTGCTCAAACAGACTATACCTGCCTCTTCACTAACACCAAAGACAGTACACTAGGCAAACAGTACACACATACACACACACACACACACAAGAAAGCTGATCATTGAAGCTCATTGGCATACCTCCCATGCACCCCAGCCTTCACAGGTGCACTCCCACTCAGTTGGGGGAATAACTCTCTAAGGAGTAGAAAACATGGTGTCATAGATAGAGCCCTTGCAACTCACTCAAAGACTGGCCATTCCCCTGGCCTACTTCCCTGCTATTGAACCCTCTGCTGTATGGACTTTTTCTAGTTTTAAATTATCCCCTCTTTAGAATAATTATAGTAGTGGTTATGCATGAAGTACCTGCTTTAATAAGGCTCAGGGGCTCCCAGTCACTGCACAGACTTAGCACCCTCTGAATTAACATGTCACTCTTCATTTGGGTATGACTCCTTTCCCCAAGAGCAAGTGTGGCTGTGCTCCAGGAAGAGAGGTGATATGGAAATAATGTGTGATTCATCATTCTCATCACTGAAATCAACAAGTTTCTTTTAGCAGAAGTGGCTTTGCATGCTGGGAAGTCAGTCAACACCCCCCGGGTGGTGGCCAACTCTAATGACCAGAGTCTGCTTGGTAGCCAAGGAAGGGGACCTGCTGACGGTAATCGCATGGAACTAGAGATTGGGTTGGAGGCATCCTGATTACCAGAAAGAACTTCTCGGGGTATTCTGGGGATCTGACCCTAATGTTTGTGCAGCAAGTGCCCACCATTGCAGGCCACCATTCCCACACGCTTCCATTGTACACAGACCATGCAATGTCTCTCTCATGTTATGCTTGAAGACCTCTGAAGATGAATATTACTTGAGGAAGAAATGTAGCATATTTATGGTGTGTGTGTGTGTGTGTGTGTGTGCGCGCGCATATGAGTACAAGCACTTGGCTCATGTAAGCGTGGGTTCACGACTACCCAATGAACATATGAGGAGGTCAGAAGACACCCTCAGGTGTCAGTCCTAAGACGCCTTCCGCCATTTTTTGAGAGAAGGTCTCTCATTGGCCTGGAACTTCGCCCTATAGGCCAGGCTAGCTGGCCCATGAACTTACAGACATCCATCTGTCTCCACCTCCTATCTCAGCATCACTGGTATTACAGGCATGTGCCACCACATCTGGCTTGGGTGAGCATCATTTCTAAAGGTCTGAATTCATATCCTTATGCTTCCTAGACAAGTGCTTTACCAACTGAACCAGTTCCCCAGACCCCAAATAACAGTTTTTAAGCACAGAACACTTGGATCTAAATCCTAGCAATGCTGATCACTTTGGACAAATTCCTTCTCCTGTCTGTCTCTTTCTGTTTCTTCATATCAAAAACAGTGTTTTATAGGTCTAGGAAGATGACTCTGCAGCTAAAGAGCTTGCTGCACAGGTTCAGGCCCCCAGAATCCACATTAAAACTGGGAGGTGTGGCAGCCTACCTGTAATCCCAGCAGGTAGGAGGTAGAGGTGGGATCCAAGAGCAAGCTGGCCAGTCATATTGCCAACATAGTAAGCTCCAAGTTCACCCTTCTTCAGTATATAAAGTAAGGAGAGATTGAAGAAGACATCCCGTGTCAACCTCAGACATTCTCCACGCACATGTGGACCAATGGGCAGGTGCACCCACATAGACACACAGGTACCTACACATGTGCAAACACGAATGCACAAACACACGTACACCAAACATACTTGAAAAATAGTTTCTATATCATTATATCATAGGTCTTCTGTAAGGACCACATAAGTTAATGCATGCCAAGCGTTCTGAAGTATGTCTAACATAGTATGCTGGTGAGGCTTTCTTACTTTTCCTGTTCTAGGATTGAGAAAAAAAAAAAATAGGGGGTGGCCAGAAGGCAAATAACTCACCCTACCATCTCTACAGAGTCAGGGTTCAGCATCCAGGCTGCTTGCTTCCAAGCCTTCTCTACAGTGTACCCATGCCTGTCAGAGCAATATCAACGATTTCCCAGTTCCTGACCAGCATCAAAGGCAGAGGCCTGGGTCCCTCGGCTGTTTGCTTTTTCCATTCAGGGGATTCAGTTCCGCAGTCAGTGCCCAAGACAACACAGCTTCCCCTGAAACCCAATCCTGGAAGAGCCTGTGTTTTCAAAGCCTGCACTGGGTACCTACGCTGTGCCAAGGCCTGTTGCTGGGAACAAAGTAAGCACTGCTCTTGTAAACTGTACACCCCAGAGCTGGTCCACACAGGCCCCATGGCAGGCCACTGTTCCCATGGAGAATTAGGACAAGTTCCTCACCACCACTGTACAGCATTGACTTCCCTCTGCCTAGATGGTACATTGCAAATCCTGAACCAATCATCTTTTTTTTAAAAAAAAAAAAAAAAAAGAAAGAAAGAAAGAAAGAAAGAAAGAAAGAAAGAAAGAAAGAAAGGAAGGAAGGAAGAAAGAAAGAAAGAAACCCAATTCCTAGAAAGCAGGTCCTCAACTCAGGTAGAGTGGTACTTGCCTGTGATCTCCACACTTAGAAGGCAGAAGACGCAGAGGAGGTAATTCAAGGTCGTCCTTGGTTAGAGAGTGAGTTTGAGGCCAACTTGGACTACAGGAGGCCTTAGGTTTAAAAGGAAGAGAAGGAAGAGGAGGAGGAAGCAAATAGAACACCCACACTGTCACTTTAGAACCCCCCACACCAACCTGACAGGCCCCAGTGAGACCCTCGTCCGATGCTCTGGGGTGGCGGAATTAGGAGCTACTAGCAAACACGTAAGGTATACCTGGGCCACCGCTGCCACACCAAGCAGCCGGCAGGAGCCACCACAGGCCTCTCTCCCAGCTGGCCTTGAGAAAACACGTTGTTTTTCCCCCATTTGTTTCAGTGACAGGTTCCGTAAGTGGGAGACAATAAATGATCCAGGAGCTTTGGGCTCAGCATGCCTTGATTAAGGTCATTTAGCTCACGGCCAGCAGAACACACAGGCCCTCCGTCAGTGCACGCAGCAAGCACTTGTTTAGGAAGTCCACTTTAATCATCATTTTCCTCCCAGATGCACTCACCGCCTCAGCCTGGAGCCCAGCCCTGTGTCTCCATAGCCTTTGTTTACCGCTCTTGTTACGCTAAAGCTTCAGTGACCTTTACAGAGAAGTATTATATTTTGTAATTCATCTGAGCCAGGAGGTAGACTGAGTCTCTAGGAGAAGCACCAAGACGTCTTCTCTGCTTGCCCCTCCCCCGCCAAAAGGAAAAGACACACCAGGTGGAACCGCCTTAGGCACAGGGAAAAGAGAAGAGAAGGCAGAACTCCACCCAGTCGGGGGCTCCCCAAGGGGGACAGACAGAAGCAGAAGCCTTGTTGTGGGCAGGGACTTTGTGGGGAGGATCCAGTACTTTGAAGCAAGCTGCCTTAAGTCTGTGAACTTTGAACAGCACACATTTGTTTATCAATGGTCTATGAGTAGGAAGCCAGGTTCAGCTCAGGTCACCTACCACCAGCACTGATCTCATCTGAAGGCTTGACTGGAGAAGGAGTCATATCCAAGCCCACCAGACTGTTGAGAGTTCCTGGAGGATGTGGGGATTGAGAACACCGGTTCCTCACTGGCTAGAGGTCACCATGTGGGATTGAGAACGCCGGTTCCTCACTGGCTAGAGGTCACCATCAGTTTTGGCTCGCCTTGGCAGCCTGCTTCCTTCCAGGTATGGTGTGGGCAGGGAAGGATAGACAGAGAAAAAGAATCTGCTAGCAAGCAGAAGTTGGAATCTTGAAAACAGACTCCCATTACCTGGGCATATTCTATTGGTAGAAGCAGCTCACAGGTCTCAGACTCGAGGCCAAGGGTTACACAGGTGTGAACCTCCGATGGAGACCAGCTCAGGTCCACGTACAGTGGCTTTCATGCACCAGAGAAGCCACACCAGGAAACCCTCAAAGCCCACTGAACTCCAGGGCTCAGTCCCCAAAGTGTCTAACAGCATCCTATGGGATTTATCTATTCACAAAGCACCTACTGAGTGTCTCCTAACACCAAGACAGTGAACGGGCAAAGAGGCCAAGAGACCAGGGTTCTTTCTCAGAGCTGACTGTTGTAGTAAGAAAATGAGATCATATCTAACAGGCAACCAAGGTTATAAAACCAAATATTCATATGAAATGTTGTGTTACTATTAATTCTGTTATCAAGATATATAGTCAGAAATATTGGGCAAATTCACTCCCATGAGCTGTATATTGTGTGTGTGTGTGTGTGTGTGTATTATGTGCATGTATTTTTCTATTTTATTTTTTTAACTAAATTCCAAAAAAATTCTAGTTTCTTGCCATTAAAATCTAACCAAATTTTTTTAAGTGGAGGGGACAGTATTATGCATTTAGAGTCCACTAAATCAATTCCCCCACCCAACCAATTGCCTATTTGCAAGTAAAAGCATTACATTTACTTGTGTGGGGGAGGGGTAGATGCCTTGTGAGGGGTCCTGAAGGACTGCCCCCATATGAACCTTCTCATCCATATTGACTGACAAAGGGTCTGTCGTCTTCCAAACCTCGTCCAGATCTTAGACATCATGGAAACTCCTGAACCTTCTCCATGAATTTTTTTCTAAATAAATCCCAGGTGACTGGTCCAGAAAGGCCTAATTTGTTTTTAAGAGTGAATATTGACTGTGAGTTCACAAGAAGGTGAAAGAAAATCTGTTCATCTGATTATTATTGTTTTAGTAAGTGACCGGTAGGTTTAATGATCGCACTCCAGGATTAATGTTAATTTAATGAAGAAAATAAGGCAGAGCTCTGGGTTGGCTACCAACCTGCCTAAGGATTGATAGCAAAGCCTCTATGTTATTCAATACAGCTAGGAAAGAGGACTATTTCTTTCTCCTCAACCAACCTTGTGCTTTGACCTTTCTGTCTAGTCCACTCAGCCTATCAACTGAGCCGTTCCATCAACCATCAAGTGAGTAGAGTGTCCCCACTGCTTAAGGAGTAGTACTGTGGGGTTTTCTCCCGAGTTAACTCGTAATAGTACATAGACTCTTTGCTTTTGCATCGGATTTGGTCTTTGGGGGGCTCTGGGTACAACACTGTTCATTCACATAAAGCTCTCTGGCCGTGGCTCTCCTGTTCTTTGCCGATGAAAGGTCTAGGTGTGACATTTGTGGTGACGCCAGCCCTGGTTAGCTATGTCCTCTCACGTAAGACCTCACTGGATTTTTGCGGCCTCCTGGCTCCATAGGAAGTTCCCCCAAAGACAGGTGAGATGCCTCCTAAGTATCCTGAGACAGAGACCAGAGGCCCGAATCCCCTGCTGCTGGGAGGCCAGCCACTCTCCTTAGAGAGGGACCTCCCCACCAACAGGGCCGCAAGTCAGAGCTGTTGAGATAAAAGCTGCTTTCAGGACTGAATTACCCTAAACAGCTCTGACACCCAGCAATCTGCGGGAGCTTAATGGCGCCTGTGATGGCTGCTGCTTTGTGTTCCCAGCTACCCCCTGCTCCCTGAGGGACACTCAGTCACACACAGGAGAAGAAAAAGGTCACTGGGGGAAAAAAAAAAAAAAACACAAAACAACGACAAAACAACTCACTACCCTGAAAGCAGAGCTGTAAAAATTAAGTTAAGGGAGGTTCGGGGAACTAATTCAGTTATTCCCAAATTGGCTTCAGGCCAGAGCTGGGCTAATAAAGTATTTGATATTGACATGGGTACTGTGGACTCAGCCATCTGCAGGTTACCCATAATGGATCTGGTGGCAAGGCTTAAGTGGAGAGGGATGGTAGCTCAAATACTGGCTCTGCCCCCACACAGGCCAGAAGAACCACAGGCTTCTGCCCTGCCAAGTTCTTGTAGGACAAGACTCGATTGGTGTGCCGCCATCAGGGTTAGGTCATTAGGAATCGCTGGAGAGAGAGTGTGGTGGGGAAGCCACACCTTAACTACTCAGTACTCCAGTGTTTTGCTGGTTGTGTGCCCCTGACTCAACTTACTACAACCTTTCCAGGCTGGTGGGATTATGATCCCTCTGGAGGGTGGGCAGGCAGGTATAGGTAGCCCCACTAGTCAGGAGATTTCAAGGTAGAAAAATAATCTACCGTAATTAAATATGCTGACGTCAAAGACCAAAAGGCATTCCCAAGCGAGCTTGCTCCTAACCGTGGTGACACCCTCTTATCTAGAGTTACACTTCCAGTCCTTCCCACCAGCCACGAAATAGGCAATGTAAGTACATTCCAAAACTCAGAGATAAAAGTCAAGGGCCCTATAGTCTAAACCAAGGAAGGTGAAGGTCCCCTCTCACACCCTTGATATTGGATACAAGATAAAACAAAACACCGTAGAACATGCTGAAGTTCTGAGAGAGAAGAAAACCAAATTCATAAAAAATATTTGTACCCAGGACCATTTAGTGAAAAGTTCAGCTGGCCCCGAACAACGCGTTAGACTGCCAAGGGGGCACTGCCAAGCTAAGGTTAAATTGTACTTAGTGGGGAACGTCCTGCAAAAGGAAAGTGTGATACAGCAGCAGGTTCAAGACGTGGTCCTTGGAGATATCCTGGAAGAAAATCAGAAGAGCAGCTGCCAGAGGGCAGAGATGGATGCAAGGGGTCTCACCAGAAAGGGGCACTAAAGGGCTGACCCTAGCAAATGGGCTGTGCTGTTGTATTTGGTTTTTTTCAGAGATTCTGGGAGAGAGGCAGTGATGGTTGTCGACAGCATAATTCGTTTGGTGTTTTGCTTTGTTTCTAACCTCTCTAAATCCTTCCATTAAAAACAGAAACCCAAAAACATTTGGACAACATTTACAACAAAATGTTGATAAATGAATGATCTTTCAAGACCCTCAAAAGAGGAGTGAATGGAGACAAAGCATGACGTCATATTATGACCCCCAGATCTGTGTGGTAGCGGGTATGCCTAGTGTGTCGACTTACAGTCCTTTGAGTATGTCTCCAGGAATGGTAAGGCTGAATCTTAAGTAGATCTATGTTTAGTTCTTCTGGGAGCCTCCAGACTGATTTCCACAGTGGCTGAACCGATCTACAATCTCACCAGGAGTGTATGAGGCTTCCTTTGTCCCCACATCCTCAGCATCATCGGCTTTGTCTTTGATAGCCATTCTGACTGGAGTGAGGCGGAATGTCAGTAGGGTCTTAATCTGTACTCCCCTGATGGCTAAGGATGGTAAATATGTTTCATATTCTTGGCCATTTACATTTAATCTTTTAAGAAATATTTGTTCCTTTTATTTGCTCTCGTATTGATGGTCGTTCGGGTTGTTGTGGGGATTTGTTTTTGTTTTGGGGGGTTAGGCTTTTTAGTTCTTTCTATACTTTGGATAGTAATCCTCTGTCAAGTATATAGGGAGCAAATATGTTTTTCTCATGGTACAGGCTCTTTGCTGAACAGACATGTTTTCATTTCATACAGTCCTCTTTTGTCAGTCCATGCCATTATTTCCTGAGACACTGGAGTCCTTCGGAGAAAGTCCTTGTGTATGCCTGTGTCTTAATGAGTTTTCCATGTTTACATCTAACACAAGGAAGCCTGAAGTGTCTCGTAGAGTCATATAAAAAGAAAACTTCAGTCGCTTCCATTGACCAAAGATATGGTAGTTTGGGCTTCCAAAGGATACTGATTATGATTAATTAAAACTCAAGAAATACGTTTAAATTCGTAGATTCATAATGATATGCAAATATTTAATTGAGCAACTTCGGATAATGAAACCAATTCCATATCTTGAAAGTCAGAAACAAGGAGACAGAACTGAATGATAATACTATCTTTATTACTCCTGTCCCCTCCCTGAGTGACCACGTTGCTCATGAAGGACACAGCACCTTATCACAGATACATTCCAAATGGTCAATGAGAAAAAGATATCATTAAAACACCATTGGTTTGTAGTTTCCAGTAAATGCTTCAATACAGTGAGCTTCAAAAAAGAGCCTCTATTAAAAGGGGCTGAGCAATAATCAGGCATTTGGTACCTTATGAAAAAGCACCACCCCAGATCAAGCAAACAGATGTGCTGGCAATCTTCCAGGACAGAGCTCTGTGCCGACCTGGACTGTGGGGATGCAGTCCACAAATCTAGACTCTGCAAAAAGCCACAAATCAAATGGTCCCTATTCCTCCAAAGATAAGATCAAGCAACAGGAAAAGTAGAGAATCCTATCCATTTAAAGAACCAAAAATTATAGAATATATATGTATATTTATTTGATAGATAGATTGATAGATAGATAGATAGATAGATAGATAGATAGATAGATAGATACATAGATACATAGATAGATACATAGATACATAGATAGATACTTAGACAGGCCTGTAATCTTAGCAATTTGGGAAACTGAGTCAGAGTAATCCCAGATTCAAAGCTAACCTGGGCCATTCAGTAAAGCCTTGCCCCAAAATAAAAAGGGAATTGGGATAGGGAGCTAGCACTGCTGAGTGCGTACCTAGCATATGCAGAGCTCGGGGTTCAGTCTTTAGGGCCACAAAAGCAAAATTAATGGATGAGGCTAGAGAATGCTCTTTAGGGATAATGCACACTTGGGGGTAAAACTATTGAGAAATTCAAAGACGTGGTTACAATGTTATCCAGGATATGATCCCTTTTAAGAGCAAGGAAGTAGAGATTAAAGAGGTCACAAAATCACTGGCCAAGTTTTATTTCTTGATCTGGGTAATAGTATTTGCTTTATAATAACTCATCGAGTATTTAATATACACTTGATTTATGCATTTTTCTTCATGATTTATTTTAAAATTAAAAGGCTTAATTTTTTTTATCATTGTTGAAAGATCTCCTGTTGCACCACTAAACAAAGAGAATGATTTAATTCCCAAGTGGCTACTTAACAGGCTGGAGTCTTCCTTTTAGCACTTGTAGCTGAACAGAGGAATAAGTCAGGACTTAAAAACAAACAAACAAACAAAAAAGCTATCTGTCGTAATAATATACAGTAAAATACCTGGGGTCTAGTTCCATGGTTGCCCTCTGGCAGTTGCCCTGACCACACTCTCAGACTGATTAAAGAGTTGTTTTAACCCAGCCATGATAAAAAAAAATATACATTGTTCTCATTTTGTCTTAGTTAGGGAACAAGCGGACTTCATGAATATCAAAGGAAAGGTCATTCTGCCTGCTTCCAATAAGGAAGGGTGCCATATACATTTATAGATGGATGACTAATCAGATTTGGGCCTGGTATTTATTTAATGGGAGGCAGGGTGCCATGAAAATAGACCACTATGCACAGCTTCTGTGAAGTTGAGCTCAGTCAATGGTTATGGCTCAAATTCAATTCCAACGGAGCCCAATCAAAACGGTACAAATGGTCCACGTGAGCTGCTGAGTGCTGTTCTTTGGTACGACACACACAGGCCTTGAACCTGAGGCAGATCCTCATTGCTGTGATTAATAGAGATAGCTAAGAACTTATTTTCCTTTGTATCACACTTTATTTCTTTGCACTGAATTGAGCAGATGAGATGCCTTAGCAACAGCAATAAAACCAGCGCAATCACTGTCTGGCCTATTTTTTAAACATTGTGTTGCATATTACTAATTGATTTGTTTCTTCTTGAAGGGCTCTGCAATATACTTAAAACGAAACCCAGTGCTTAATGGATTTTTCTTTACTCAGCTGTCTATAACCAATCAGTGTCTTCATGTCTGTGGGTTCTTCGTACAATTTAAATGTGAATGAGTATTCAACTACGCTTTCCAGTGTGTGGTGTGTGGAACAGCAAGATAAATATGGGCTCTTTTCTCCCATAAAAGACTTTTAATAAAATAGGGATTCTTTTATTATTATTTTAAGGGAAGGAAGAGGTGAGCTTCCTACCTCCCTTGACCTCATCATCTCTCTTCCCCAAGGCCATTTCATCCCCTTAAGGCTTCACAGAGCTTTGGGAACAAATATAGAATCTCAGCAGAGGAACGATGGGGAGCCTCAGATTGGCATCTCAGTCTTAGCCTGCCTCCCTCGTGATCTCGCTGTGACCTTCATCATTGTTCCCAGACACTGAAGCTGTGACTGGTGACAGCATGTGGTGCTGGCCTCCTCCTTGGCACTTCTGCGCTATAACTTTAGCTTAACAGCCCAGTGACTGGATTTCCTTTTTGACACCATCTAAATCCCTGAGGTACCCCTAGGGCTAGACCCCTCATCTTGGCCACCTGCTTTCCTTGCCTGGTTCCCATGACTCACTAAAGCCCACACTCTCTGCTGGGTAAGGTACTGTTGTGGTCACTGAGGACTAAGAGTCCAATCAGCAGTACCCTGACTAGATTCTCACCTGTCCCTTCATGGGCCTGAGCAACTTTGATGTGGTCATTTCAGCCTGAATTGCAGCCCAGGCTCAGGGGCTAAAAAGGAAACCCTCCACGGCTTGGAAATGTTCCAAAGTTGCAGGTACTGGGAGATGGACAGGCAACCTTGGTGATCCTAGTAATTTTTTTTAATATACATGTGTGAGTGTGCATGTGTGCATGCACATGCTCTTGTATATGTGCGCACATGTGTGAGGCCAGAAGTCAACCTCAGGTGGTATTTCCTCAGGGTCATCTACCTTATTTTTTTTTTTTTTTTTTGAGGCAAAGTCTCCTACTAGATCGTGGGGCTCAACATTTTAGGCTCAGCTGCCTGGCCTGTGAGAACCCAAGACATCTCCTATCTCTGCTTCTCCAGCACTGGAATTATAAGAACATGCCACCATGCCCAGTGAACCTGGAGCTCATTGATATGGCTAAGATGTCTGGCCAATGAGCCCCAAATATCTACCTGTCTCCCACCCCAACTCCCACCAGTGCTGGGATAGTCTGGCTTTTTATATGGGCACTGAGGAGCAAACTCACACCTTCCTGCTCATGTGGCAAACACTTTACTGGCTGAACAACCCCCCCCCCCCCCCCCGCGCGCGCACGCGCGTGCGTGCGCGCGCGCGCGCACACACACACACACACACACACACACACACACACACACATACCACCGGCTCCTTTTTAATTCTTAAAGTTGGCATAGGAGAACTGCACTGAATTCCCATCTTGACCAATTATCCACTTACTTGGTATACCACACTTAGCTTCTCTGAACTTGCATTTCCTGATTCGTTTTGTTTTGTTTTGTTTTTCAAGATAGGGTTTCTCTTTGTAGCCCTGGCTATGCTGGAACTTATTCTATAAGACCAGGCTGGCCTTGAACTCACAGAGATCTGCCTACCTCTGTCCCCTGGGTGCTGGGATTAAAGGCATATGCCACCAGTGTCTGGCAAAGCAAATTTCCTCATTCTAACAGCTTGACCTTCAGCACACAGAGTTTCCACAAGTTCAAAGGCACTGAATTGGTGTATGAAAGCACAGTGCCTGGACCACTGAGAGAGTGTGCACTATGTGACATGTACAATACATACTGAAAGGCTTTTGTTCCTTTGTGGATGGGCCTACCTCTCAGGTAGCTAAGGTTCAGATCTCACATGCACATAGACTCCAAAGGAGACAAATAGCTTCTACCTAAGGTTCAAAGCTTGCCTTGATTTCTGTTCCCCAGAGCCACTGCCGCTAATTCCCTTGCCCCTCAGATCTTAGACCAGTCTCCTTTGATTTCAAGGCCATGCCATCGCCGACACCTTCTGCTCTAGGGACGCTGCTGGACTGGTTTACTATCTGCCTGCTCTTTTATGGTTCTAACCTGTCTTGGACTAGAAGTCATGCCTACTGTGCTTCTACCATCCCTTGTTCCAGAAGACTCCTGGGGGACTTAGCTAGGCTCACAGCATTCACTATCACCAGGGTTAGAGCAATCGTCCACACCTTGGGCAAGGATCTGGAAATAATTAGAGCCTGTTCTAAGCAAGCACTTCTCAGAAATAAAGAATAACAATTGTCCCTTTACACATAGTTCCATTCTAGGGGACCCACCTCAACAAGCAAATTATTCTCTTTAGAAAGACACAAGGGAGCAGAGACTCATGTATGAACACTCTTAAAAGGCTGAAAGTCTCCAAGGCAGAGAGTTGATCACCAGGGGAGGGGCCCTAGACAGAGAAGGAGTAATTCTCAACTTTGATCCCTTCTTCAATGCTGACAAGATCACAAAGGTCACTAATGTTTTCTCTTCCTTCAGGACAATGAGACAGATGGGACTAGTATACAAATCTAGTTGAGTGTCAGAGTTCACTAGAAGAGTTTTTATATGAGGATTCCCTCCTGACCCCATATAAGATCTCCTGAATCTAAATCCCCAAAGCCTTGGTCATCAGGTGGTTTGGGAGCGACTGGATCTCATTGAGCCCCATCTCAATGAGACATCTGGGCATGTCTATAAGATGTCCAGAAAGAATAAAGAGAATCAATGGCGTGAAGCTTGAACAAGACAAAGCCAGCAGAAAAGCAAGATAGGCCTTGTATATGAGGCAATAAACTCAGAAAATCCATATCCCCGAGAGGTGGCGGTGGTGGTGGTGGGACACATAAATTGATACCAAGCACGTTAGGCAGATTTACCGGGGTCAGAGCTATCTGCAAGAACAGGGACCACCATCATGCTCCAAAGGCTGCTGGGAACAGCAAAATTCTAGCTGGATGAATCATGAGTCTGACCTGGGATGGCAAATCCTCTATTCCCATGGAATTCACTTTAGAAAGAGTTTTCTCTGTGGACCGTTCCATCAGAAATTGTTGAAGATAAAAACAAAAATTTTGTGTATGGAAACCACCTGAGACTAATATATATCCATTGAGTTCAGGAAAATACTGGTGCCTCTGTTGAGAAATGGCCCTGGAGTCTCTCCTTCGTGGAATGGGGGCATAAATCTTGAGGATGGGTGACTGATCCCCACAGTGAGGAACTGAACATGAATGTACCACACGATTTTAAACCATCTCCACTAGATCTCTCTAGTGTTACATGCTGTGCTAAGTAAGCACTTGGCTTAGGTTCATCTTTTAATTTTCATCAGAAGTCTAAACAGTAAGTAGAGTCTCCTTTTGTTCAAATGAGAAGAAGCAAGGCTCAGACAGGTCATGCAGTCTAACCCAGGTCCTCTTAAACCTTGTCTATTTGCAACCCTCTTTAGCCTGAGAAATTGTGACATGACCTTGGGAACACATATAAAAATGGGTATAAAATATCAAGCATTTATTGATAAGTCACAAAGGAATTTGTTTCAAAACACTTCTTTGATATGCATGTAGTTTTAGCAATTATAAAAGAGGGGAGCAAATTTGCATACTAATGAGAGAGATGCTTGTTTGTCCAACACAACACAATCCTAAGATATATCAGTTTCATACCTACATGCTGAAGAATGTTGGCAGGAAAACTATTAAAGGTCTGTTTATGATAATGAAACTATTCTGTTTGATAAGAAGGGGAGATTTTGTGTGTGTACTAAAGATGCTGTAACTCTCAACATACAATAGTCTCAAGTATGAGCTTTGATATTTCAAGGACGCATTTATTGGAATTGTGTGATGTGATGGCACACACTCTGTGTGTGTGTGTGTGTGTGTGTGTGTGTGTGTGTGTGTAAACAAGATAATGGTAAAGTCACACGATACAACATTGGTGAACACTGCCAGAAACATCTCAGATTCAATATGTGTTTGAGTTTAAGCAAAGTTTTGGTCATTGTACCTTTATAAACCTACTGTTGCCAAATTTCTCATGACCCACAAGTTCTGTTACATGGTCTCATATGGTCATGGGCCCCAACTAGGATGCTTTCATCTAATCCGGGTCTCACAGCTAGCCAGGGGCAAAGTTCAGAATGAGAAACTTAGGCCCATCTGAATCCAAAGCCCTCTCCCTTCCTCATCAGACATGGTAGCTGGCCAAGAAGTAGATGACCAGCTTTTCTTGGAATATCTCAGAACCTCCGAATCCTGTAGTTAACATAGGCTGAAGTTAAAGAGGGTCCTACTCAAGGTTAAGTGCAGATGTTATGTCCGGAACTGAACTAACTAAAGGAAGTACCATTCATCTGCGGCCAGGTTGAGAAGGCTTCTCCATGTCCAACCTGTTTGCTGTAGACATGGGCTGTCTGCAGAATGGACTTCCAGCTAGACATAACAGAAAGGTGGGGCTTTCAACTCCATTTCTTAGTTTTGTGTTTTATCCTCTGCCCTAGCCTCATGCTCAGCTCACTGAGTTTAATTTCCCAGGTGTATGGCCATGGGATTTATAATCATAGAAACTCCCCTGGATACGTCTCCCATTGTCAGTGATGAGAACAGCCTTAGACACAGGCAGGATCTATGAATAGAGCTCATATTTGTAGAGTTTGCGACCCTACAATGACCTTTCCTAGTCCCTGCTACTTTTATCATGCCAACCAACACCTTTCACAGGTGACGGAACTAGATCAAAGTCTCATGATCCATCATTGATGAAGGATCGTCGTTCTCCCCCCCCCCCAAACCAGGTATTCTTGAAGATGTCAATCAAAGCCCGTGGTCTTTCCACTTCACTCCTCCACATACGTCATTTTGGCTTTGGAACAGGTAAAGGGACAACTGGCCAAACAATGTCTGCCAAAATACCTTTTGTAAGCAGGACAAGCTCATTCTCTTAGCACTGAGGCAGGATAATTGCTCTGAATTTGAGCCAGCCTGAGTTATACAATAAGACCCTGTCTCAAACAGACAAGCAAACAAACAAAAAACCAGAACCTTCCATAAAGAGTTAGTCCTTTGAAGTAATAGATTTGATCAGAAAGCTGGCCATCAGCCAATATGCTCCTCACTTCCTAAACCTTGAAGTGACCTTCAGAAACCACGTGGAAGTCGACCTTGCCATTTAGATGTGTGCATGCATCAGGATCCCACTGGAACTTCAGACCTCGAGGCCTGGGTTCTATCGCAAAAGTAAATCAAGACTGGCTGAGGCTTCAGTTTCTCAGCCCCGCCAAGGTGACCTCCCTCTGTCTGTCAAACTGGCCTCTTATATTTTCATCATCAAATTAGTTCAAAGCATTCAAGAAATTTTCTTTTGAATGTTTTAGTGATGGCGCTACATACACTCAAATTAATTTTCCATCATTTTCTGTGCACTGAATTTGACTCAATCTCTCTCTAAAAGGAGAAATAATTTGGGCCGTCTGAAAATGAGATTTATTTTTAAGTAGAAGCTTATTTATCAAAAAATACGGTTCTTCAAGCTTTTATGAGTTGTAAAAAAGTGTTAGATTTGAGGCCGAGAGATCTGACAGATCCCCAAGGTCCAGCCTGGCTAAAAGAGGGAAGGTTTGAAAGGAAATGTCCCAGTAGAAGATGATGAGGTGGCAGGTGGGGTTTGAGTCGTGTGCCTGTGATGTCCCTAGAAAGCTACGAAAGGACACTGGACAAGGGCAGACACCAGGAGGGAGTAGAGGGGGGCCTGGGAAACGGAAGAAAGGTTGACAAGTCTGTGACTAAGGAGATGGTTCAGTCAGTTCACTGCTTGCCATGTAAGCACAGGGGCCCCAGATGCAACCTCCAGGACCTACGTAAAGAAGCCAGGCCCCCCCTTGTAATGCCACCATCTTAGGGCCCGGTGGCCGGCCAGTCTAGCCTAACTGGTCATCTCCAGACTAATGAGAGACCCTGTGTAAGAGGAGGTGGAGGATGCTCCCGAGGGTGACACTCAGGGCTTTTCTCGGTCCTCTACATATGCTCTCACAGATGTGCACGTTGCGCACACACAAATGCATTGAAAGATTGAAAAGTTCAGCTTTTCTCCATTTTTTGACACTGTCTGTTGTAGAAAGACCTTAAAAGCCACTCACTGTATTTCCAAACCCAGCTTAGCTGGCAGACACAGGCTTTGGTTTGCCCCCTTGAGGGCCTGTTGCCAAGAAAGCATCTCTTACATGAAGCCATATTCAGAGAGCTCGAGGCTTCCTATTCCTACCTGCGGGGTCCCTGAGCCACGTGTGGGGGTCACGGGGCTGATACTGTGTCCATTTTGCCCTTTCTAGCCACTCAAGGCCACAGGGTTCTTTTATGTGCAGGCAAACCCTTTGGGAACAGGTTAGATGCAGCCACAGTGTCAAAGCTTAAGTATCTGGGGTTTGCTCCGCACCACCCTGGACACAGTCAGAGACCAGGAGAGTACTCAGCCATTGCCTGCGCGTGTTGGTACTGAATGGGCACGTCACTCCATCTCAGTAAGAGAATGGTGCTATGGTGCTAGGTGTATCTTCCTATGGCTCCCCCCTTCCCGTCCTGCATGGTGGGTTGCATTCCTCTTGATCTAAGTCTTCTCCATCTTCATCTCTTCCCTGGCCTATGACCCAGGTTCTAGCCCATAGCAGCCTCGTTACAGAACTATCCGGTTTGAATGGCTGATGTATTTTCTTCCCACAATCTCGGTGCCTTCTCTGAATTTATGCCCCAAGCCATGGAGCAGAGACACCTTGGAGACAGCCCAGGGAGGCCTGTGGAAGAGGGAGATCCAGGGTAAGTAACTGACTGCCTCTCCTTTTTTTATCACAGTTCACTGGCTCTTCACCACATGTGGGGCCAGCGGACCCCACGGCCCCACACAGGCCCAGTGCAACAACGCCTACCAGAACTCCAACTTGAGCGTGGTGGTGGGGAGCGAAGGGCCCTTGAGAGGCATCCAGATTTGGAAAGTGCCAGCTACTGACACCTACAGGTATGTATAGTGATAGATCAGCTCCCCACAAAAGACTCAAGTCCTCCCTGGGTTGGCCTTGAACTTGCCAACCTCTTCAGTCTGAGCTTCCCAAGAAGCTGGACTTACAGGCTTCCACTGCCACACCTGGCTTTCCCTGACTCTAAATTGAATTTTATCCCGGGCCTATCTGCATTGTGGAAGACAGCCATCAAGAGGGAAAGAAGGGGAAGCTGGGAAATGGCCAGGGCCAGGGTACCCTAACATGCTCCCCATTTCTTCCTCACACTGGAGCAAGGCAAAAATAGCTGGAGGCCCAGGGCTGGAGTCGCTCCTGCCAGGTGCCTTTGTACCCCCTGTGACAGCAGAGGGTGGACGTGAGAGGTGGGTAGAAAGTGGTGACTTTCATCCAGGAAAGCATCAAAGGGGTACAGACCAGGGCAGGAGACACGGGCCTGACAGTGAAGGACCAGGCCAAGAAGGGCTTGGGAGGTGGGGTGGGAGGGATGTGAGCAATGATGGGGAGGGGTTTAAGAATCTAGGGCGGTGAGTGGTGGCTTTTCTCCTAGGGAGAGAAAAGGAGCTGAGGGCTGGGGACAGTGGGAAGGCTCTGCATAGTTGGAGCTTTGTGGACGTGATCCTGTGATCCCCGCAACAATGCCTGAAGCATCCCCAGTGGGGGGTTGCAGTGGTTCAAGTGGAAGACCACTGGGGGGTGGGCAAAAGGAGCATGAATTTGTGCTAGATGGAGGACAAGAGTCTTAAATGGAGCCAGACAAAGCACAGTTCTGAGACCTGGGACGGTGAGGGGGGAGGGGGAGGTGTGGGAGGAGGGGGGAAAGAGGTGAGGGGGGAGGAGGTGTGGAGGGAGGGGAGAAGGTATGGGGGAGGGGGAGAAGGTGTGGGGGGAGGGGAGGAGGTGTAAGGGGAGGGGGGGAAAGGTGTGAGGGAGGGAAAGGTGTGAGCAATGAAGCCGGATGGGGAGGGGTTAAAGAATCAAGCACACTGAGTCAGCCCTCAACAGAAGCCAGGCACAGCTCAGCTCACTCTCTCTGACTCCCTGCTGAATCCCTCTTCCCTACTCTAGCCCCCTTCTTTCCATCCCTCCTCCCTCTCGGGGGGCTCAGCATCCTTCCCCACCCCCAGCCCCCTCACTATGATCAAAGATCAGGTCTAAAAACATTTGTCAAGTGCACAGACCATGGCTCCCCATATCAGTTCCCTCCTGGTTCACACACTCCTCAGGAGGCCTCAGCTGTTTCTGGTGGTCTCCATCAATGACACTCATTTCCTCACCTGGCTCCAGGGACCAGTGTGCACAGCTGGATAGCATCATTCAACCAAGTCCGAGACAGCCAGGAGACCTTGCCGAGGGCCTCACTGAGCTGGGGGGCCCACTCCTGCATCCCCAGAACTGAGCTGTTGGGGCCATACTGTGAGCCCAGCACTGAGCTTTAGAGGCCCCCACTGTGTGTCAAACACTGAGCCGTGTGCCCAACCGTGAGTTATGAGACACCTACTATGTATCTAGCACCGAGTGAGTGTTTCAGGACTCATAGCGAAGACTGAGACTCCAGAGCCTCACCATCTCTGGCAAGAGCAGCTACCGAGCAGGAATTCAATAACAGTCTAGGATGCCAATCAAGTTCTAGACAACAGTAGGAGAGATGTCACGGGCATGATGAATTGCCAGAGTAATTGTGCAGATAGTCATCGCACGGAGCAGGGAAAGTCAGAGGTGGGGGATTAGGCAAAGATCAATGAGCTGCAAAAAAAAGAATGGAGTTTGGGTCCAACTTCCACCACCCACCAGCCAATGTGACCTTGAAAGTTGTCTTCCCGCCTCGCAAAGGACAAATCCATCCGCAACATACGGGGCTTTAGAGAGAGCCATTTTGTTGGTGCATAGAGTTGTGCAGGCCGGGTGTTGAAGGAAGAAATGGACAGCACCACACCAAGGTGCAATTGGCCCCTTCAGCACTGCCCCTGGGGGGAACCCTGGTGTTTCCATTGGCCCATGCACATAACATCACCAGAAAGTTCCTGGTGGCCATGCCCTCACGTTCTTCCAGCAATCCTGTAGGCTGCATCTGACCATCCCCATTTCACAGGGGAGGGAGCCAGTGGGGGAGGGACTCGCCTAAGGTCCCACCCAAAGCTAGAGGTAGAGCCCAGAATAGAGTGTGGGTCTGCTGCACATCTGGAGAGGGCTGTGGATGAGGAGTGAGGTGCCTGTGTGTTTGAGTAGTGG